>CAJHQP010001044.1:0-134887 GCA_905132765.1 Moricandia arvensis
ATACAATCAAACATTAAAAAAAAAAATCAAAGTGGTGGAACCAAACCACATTCTCTAACCTCCCAATTCTTATCTCTGACTTCAAACTCAAAAACTGATTCCCTGCAATTCACCTTTTCTTCCATCTCGAACGTGTAGAGATGCTCTTTTAAAACTTGAAAACGTTGCGAGTGTATTCCTGATCTATGCCTTGCACTGGTGGTACCATCCTCGATGCAATAATATACATCAAACTCTACCTTCCTCTCGGTGTCGTCACCCTTATTAACTACCAAGACACAAGCCTTAAACCCCAATGGTATATGATTCCTGTCATTCCATTTCGTTGACAGGGAACTCCCGTTGGCCTGCCAAAGAAAGTACATGGGCATTTGTTGACCTGGTAAAACCGCAAATCTACAACTCCTTATGATTCGCTCTCTTGCTTCTTGATTCAGTTTGAAGCAGTTAGCAAAGTTGGCATCAACACCTTTCAAAGAAGAAGGATCTAGTCTCTCTAGGGACTCGCAATTTTCTGCTTTTAGGCATCTTAAGGAGTCTGGAAGCTGCGGGAGCGAAACTAGCTTTGTGCATCCACTGATTACAAGTTTACGTAGGCGACGCATTTCCTTGATCCATGGAGCTAGTTCTCGTACTCTTTTGTCACACAAGCATAGCACCTTGATGAGATCAAACGCATTACGGGATTTCCCAAGGTTTTCACTGTATAGCATAGCCAAGTGCTGAAGATGGGACCATGTCGACCTGATAATTGATGAAGGAATATCTTCTATTGCAGTTCCCTTGAACTTGAGGCTTTCAATGTTTGTGGAAATCTCAGGAAATGTTTTCAGCGACGAGCAATAAGAGAGATTAACTTCTCTAAGAGATTCCATGTTGATATTCGTCGGAAGGGATTCTAGCTTTGTGCAACCTTTCAGATTCAACCTGTGCAACTTTTTAAGGTTTCCAATAGAGGAGGGGAGCTCCACTCAACTTGAGCACTTACTGAGTTTCATTTCCCTGAGATTAGTAGCATTCCCAATTGAAGATGGGAGCTCCACAAGACTTGAGCAACCACTGAGATCCAGCTTGTGGAGATTTTTATTGGGGAAAGAAGAATCTAGTCTCTCTAGGGACTCACAATTTTTTGCTTCTAGGTAATGTAAGGAGCCTGGAAGCTGCATGAGCAAAACTAGCTTTGTGCATCCACTGATTATAAGTTTACGTAGACGAGACATTTCCTTGATCCATGGAGCTAGTTCTTGTATTCTTTGATCGCACACGTGCAGCTCCGTGATGAGGTCAATAGCATGCGGGGAACTCCCAAGGTTTTCACAGTATGACACAACAAAGTGATAAAGATGAGACCATAACGTGATTGATGAAGGAAACTCTTCTATTGCAGTTCCATTGATCATGAGACGTTGAATGTTTGAGCAGATCTCAGGAAATGTTTTCAACAAGGAACAATCCGCGAGATCAAGTATTCTTAGAGATTTCATGTTGATACTGACCGGAACTGCTTCTATCTTCAAGCATCCTTTCAAAATAAACGACGACAACATATGAAGGTTTCCAATAGAAGATGGGAGCTCCACCAGACTTGTGCAGTCACGAAGATCCAATTCTGTGAGACTAGTAGCATTCCCAATAGAAAACGGGAGCTCCACCAAACTTAAGCAATCACTAAGATTCAATTTCTTGAGTTTGGTAGCATTCCCAATGGAAGACGGGAGCTCCACCAAACTTGAGCAACGACTGAGATCCAGTTTCTCGAGATTAGTAGCATTCCCAATAGATGATGGGAGCTCCACCAAACTTGAGCAACCACTGAGATCCAGTTTCTCGAGATTAGTGGCTGTTGAGAGATCAGGAACCTCCTTCAGGTTTTCAGATTCCCTCAGAAACATCCGCTTGAGAGTTGTAATTGTCTGAAAGGCATTAATACACTTTATTAATTAGATGCATTTATTATAGAGTACAAATTGAGATTTTTTGTTCAATTATACTTACTTGACGTCCTTCCCACAGTTTCTCAAGTTTGCTTGAAGGCATGTACATTTCCACGAGGAACTCCGGATCGAAATTAGAAGGCAAACATGTCATTGGGAAACCATCCCAATCTAGTAGTTTAAGTGTCCGAGGTAAGCATTTCAGACTTAGTGGTAAGTGCACTCTCGGCTGAACATCACCGATCCTTAAGAATTGGAGATTACTCATTTTCTCAAAGGCTTTGTCATTTTTATATAACCCACCCTCGATCTCCGCATATTCGCAATTTATGCCTATTACATTTATACTACCCTGAAAAGAGTAATTTTAGTTAGTTGATTAAAAAATCTTATACTAATGAGTAATTATTACACGGCAGTGAAAGCTTACGGGTGTATAGGAGTTGCTCAGTATTTGGCATGTCTCTCTACCATCATCAACCAAAAACTGCCGCTGGCCAGGGCCATGAATTGGTTGTTTACGAACAATGTCTCTACCCAAACGCGCTAGCAAATCAGGCATCGATATCCTTCCATGGTTGATAGATATGAGAGCTTTATCAGCTAAACCATGAAGACGATATCTCACATTAAGAAAGCTCTCTCCTAGAAATTCTTCCAATCTTCCAATCCAATCGCAGTTGAAGAAACATGCTATATACATAAATAACTCTTTATCTTCATCACATAAAGCGTCGTAATTGAACTTCAAAACGCTTTCGATTCCTCCGTTAAGGCTAGTATGTAACCTTGGTAGTTCCATTTCCCACTCATGCCTCGACATTCCTCGGAAATAAGATCCCATAACCTCTAGTCCCAGAGGGAGGTTACCGGCAAGTTGTGTAACTTTCCTAGAAAGGCTCTCAAAACCATGATACGGTGAATTTTGATCAAAAGCATACTTGCAGAAGATTTCAAGAGCCTCACCATCAGATGGCAAGCCGACCTCGTGTATATGGTTAATCCCATGTCTATGCAAAACTCTTATATCTTGTGTTGTCATGATAATCCGACTTCCAGGACCAAACCACCTAGCTTCTTTAGCCAGTGCATCGAGTTGCATCACATGGTCCACATCATCAAGAACGACAAAAACTGTTTTGTCTTTCAATCTGTCTTTCGCAACATCCAGATGACGAATCTTCATCTCCTGCTGGTTGAATATTTGAGACAACATCTCAGTTTGTAGTTGCAGTTGTGCGTTGTATACATTGCGACAAGGTATTGGATAGCGCCTTCTGATATTCTCCACGAATACACTAAACGGGAACTTATGAGAGTATTTTTCAAATTGAGCTCTGGCGATGGTGCTCTTACCAATTCCAGAAGGACCCCAGATCCCTACCATCCTCACTTCATCATAGTCTAGGCATAATAGTTGGTCCATCTTAGCCATATGAGCTGTCATCCCAACATAACCGTCCAAAACACTTGGTGACGCATAATTTAGCAGCTCTCTTGACACATCTCTGGCGATTTTTTCGATCATGGCCGCATCATTATCCCTTACAAAAGGCAAAGATTTAAACATTTTTTTTTAATAATCTGTTAAACTATAGTAATAAAGAGCACAAGAAGGAAGAAATGAACCAGTTGATTGAATGGTAACCACTGATTGTAGATATGTTCTCCAAAGCTAGTCTCCACCTCTCAGTTTCTTCTTTGCTTCTACCGGCACAAGTCTGTCTGAAAACGTTTCCAAAATGTCCTGTAAGCTTCTTTATATCAGCCGGTTGAACGTCATAGAAAATTGGCAACACGGGGTGAGACAACTCTTCCTTGCACTTCATAATCTCAACCAGTTCGTCAAGACACCACTTTGAAGAAGTGTAGTTCTTCGAGAGAAAGACCATTGAGATCTTAGAACCTCTAATGGCACTTATGAGTTCAGGACGGATGGATTCCCCTCTCTTGATATCATTATCGATGAAATATATGATTCCTCTTCTCTGAAACTCCTTCTGAATATGACTGAAAAAGTGCTTGCGGACATCTTCTCCCCGGAAGCTCGGGAAGACGTCGTATATCAAGTTATTAGATGATGAAGGAACTGATGATGATGATGATGATGATGATGATGATGATGATGAAGGAACTGATGATGATGATGATGATGATGATGCAGAAGAAGAAGAAGAATCCAGTTCTTTGTTTTCTTGATGGGATCCAAACAATTTAAAGATCAAGAAGAAGCCTATTGCAGCACCAACAACAATCGTAAGTAAAACTGAAGAATCCATTTTGTGTTTGTCTGAAAGAAAAAATGTTTTTCCTATAGTTTTACAAAACGTGTGTATGTTATCTAAGCAGGTAGCATACCAAGGAAGAAAGTGAAAGCAATACATTGACTATATTTCTTTATTGACTGGGAAACTTTGTTGTAACTTCTTCGTACATACGAGGAGAGAGCTGACTTGGGTCAGGGCACAAACCCGATTGAATGATCCCACCAAAGTCTTGGCCTTTTGTCTGCATTGTAAGTATACTGACGACACCAAGAGAGTGACTCTATAGAAAAAGTTGATGGAAGCTTCGTGGAAAGTAGATCACAGAAAAATAAAAATCACTGTATACCTTTAAGAGCATGAGCGAAGAAAATACAAGGAAGAGCGAAAAATCAGTGAGTTAACGTTGTTACAGGTGAAAAAGTTTCTAAAGACTTTGAAAATGGATGAAGTTGGAAAAATCTACTAAACCATTTTGATGATTTTGAAGGAAAAATTCTACTAAAATCCTCGTCATAGTTTCTACTTCTTTATATCTTGACTGAGTATTTGTCTATTTTAAATTAATTAAATCTTCATATTTTCGAATGTTTCTACATTTTTTATGACTATCAGTTTAAGAATTCTGTTTTATTGTGATTTTTCTATGTAACGCGCGCTGACATAAATGAACCAAGCGATGTTTATGTAGTATTTCTAAATCCATGAGCTTTTTTGATGGTTCATTTTACAGTCAAACGACAACATAAAACAAAACGAAAACAGATGAATTCTATATTGTATTTTTATAATTATGTTATGTTCGATACAAACATGACATATTAAATGACAATGAATTCACCAACATATGTTGTTCGTGCAATTGTAAGGCAGACTTGTGAAAAATCTATCTCACCTATTTATCAAATAATGTGAAAGAAGTCATTCCAGTAAAGTTTAACTATTTCAGTTGATTAGGTGTATGCGAAAAATTTCTATCCATCGCTTGCACTTTTCCTACGATCATTTAATTATAGTAAAATAATGAGGTCACGAAACATTTTCATACCCTTTTACTACTTAGAAAATCATCTTAATTTTTTTTAGATTGAGAAAAAATAATCATATTCACACAAATTCATTTTTTCAAACATGAAATCCAATGTATATTAAACCACAAAATAATAAATTTAAACATACTAATGTTGGAAGTCAATTTTAGATTATTCAGAACCCTCATAAGCATAGATGTTATTAATAGATCAATCCAATTTAACGTTTTCCAGATCATACAACCTGTAATCAATAGCTAAAAATAATGGTACTAAAAACATCTCTAATATAAAACTTAATCTTTTTTTTTAAATGGAGCAATTTCACATTGGGGTTGGTTCCGCTCTAAAGTGTACTCTATTTTGGAGTGAAAAATAAAGTAGTGAACATAAAATAAATGAGAATGAATCATAAAAACTAGAGTTCTTCCATACACTCCCAAGCTTGGGGCTCGAAGCACATCGCAGATCTATGATTTCCAGCGCTGGCGCTTGATCTTTCACCGACACTAGCTACCCTTGACGATGCTACTGCTCTCTGTCGGCATCTCTTTGTCTAATTCTTACTTCTTTCATATTTTGTTATGAATTCAAATCTTTAAATTCAACGGAAAAAAGCATATTTGATTAGATCTATACAAAAAAACTAAAATAATATAAAATAATAATAGTTTATTACAAAATATAAAGTTGTTTATTTAAAAAAATTCTAATAAAAATTTAATAAATAATAATATTGTAAAACTTACATATATTAAATATAATTTTTTAAATATATATATATAATGGATCGGATCAGATATATATTCATTAAAATATTAGTATTTGTTATTTATTTTATTTTTCATAGATATTGCATATTATTATTTCTTTTGTTTTGTAGCGTATGGATATTCGAATTTTTCTATTCAAATCGAAAATGAATAACACATATCGATACCAACATTTGTATGAGAGATATACCAAATAAAAAATTACAGATATTTTGTCTAACCCTATCCATGCTGGTTGGAAATTTAGTCAAACCAAATCTGTACCAACATTTGTATGACTAAAACACATAGAGCTAATACAGTACTGGACCGAAGATGTATGGTGTTTAAAGCACATTATAAAAAATAATGCTCCCTTAGCTAAATTTTTTTTTTGATAACTCATGTGTCCGGAGCTTATTTAGAAGTACGACTATCCCTCGAAAGGGTCCTAAACCCCAACGGAAGGAATGTTAAATCCGTTGTGGCCAAGACTTGAACTCGGGTGGCGGACAGTACAGATGTACCTCCTTTACCACCAAGCTACGAGCCTTGGTTCCCCTTAGCTAAACTTGTCGAAACAAAAACAATGAAAAGAGATAGCATGACTTGCGTTTTCTAAAATCTTGAGTTATTGTTTTGGAAAACAAAACATTTTAAATTAATTACGCACTCATGATGGTTGGAAATTTTGACAATCCAAATATGTACCAAGACTTGTATGACTAAAAATATAGACCACAGTCCATATAGACAAGTAAAGTGCCTATGATTATACTATTAGAGTTTTTGGAGAAAAATATAAAAATTGTTATTGATATAGCAGCATTCATTAATGTAATACTCACTCTGTTACAAATAATTCATATTTTAAGAAAAAAAGTATTTTTAAAAACATATTTCCTTTGTTTTTAAATAATGTATGTTCTAACATTTTACTTGTTTCTGAAAGATCAATATTTTAGATTTTTATGTAATTTTAATAATGAAATGTAAACTTTCAAAAAATATTGATTGACAATTTTAAATTTATTGAATTGCTATTGATTAAAATTTATGAATTTTTTTATATTTTTATAAGTTAATGCATTAATATTTAAATATTAATTTTTCTTTAATATGTATGAAAAATTTAAAATATATATTATTTAGAAACAGAAGAAGTATTTTTTACCTTTTGAAAATATTTTTTTAATAGGTAATAGTGGTAAACTGTAAATTACAAAAAGTTAATTGTATTTATTAAACTTTGATTGATTAAAAGTTATGAGAAATATTTAATCATAATAATTATACATTTAATATTAAAAATTATATGTTTTATTAATATGTGTAAAAAGATTTAGAACATGTAACATTCTGAAACAAATGAAATATAATATTATACTATAAAAATATTTAATATTTAATATTCAATAAACACACTCTTAGTATATATAAAGCTATTTTACTAAGAAACAATAATTTGTTGAAAGTTAAGTGTAAAGCCGATGATGAACTTGTGAATTCGCATGTAAAATATAGACTGGTGAACCTAAGAGAGAGTTGAAAACAAGAAATTCTTGTAGTGGATAACTATTGCTCCCCAACAACAACAGCATTATAATAATTAAATAAAACGTTCTTTCTTGTGAATTTCAAAAAAATAATAAAATAAAAGAGACAAAAGACCAATTTATTAACTGGCGAAGGGAGCTCGTGCAAAAGCTTCAGAATTCTCCCATGTAAACTTTACGGTTCCGTCAGGGTTAGCTCGCCAGCCTAACCCTCTTGAACCAGTTATTTAAGCATGGTGTTTGCAGTCAAAAAAAAAAAAAAAAAAAAACTGGCGACAAAAAGAAAAGTGAACCACGAATTGCAATTATTCCCCTCCTATGCTTCTTTCATGACAGTTTTTCTTTGCTGGAATTTAATTAACAAAATTATTATTTTTCTTGGTTTTAAAAAGTTACTCACACACTTATTATCCAGATCTAATTAGAATTCAATCACTTTAATTAGTTTTCTTCGTTAATCATCTCATTCATTTAATGGTACTACTTAATTTACATATATTCAGAAAATAAAAGGATTAAAATAAACTAAATTCATAAAACGAACTGTACGCAGCTTACAGAGAGCGCCCATATAATTGGAATCTCTCATCCTCTTTGTCTTCAATCTTTGCCATTGTTGTTTGTCGAAAGCTAAATCCTTTTCGAACAATCTATCACAGGTACACGCTTCTCAAAAACCCTAATTTCATTACCGTCTCTGTCGTAAAATCATTGTTCTGTCTGATCTGATCTCTGTGATCTCGAGATCTCATCATGACAACTTTCAAGATTTGAGCTTTCCCACTGAATTATCCTAAAGCTTTTCTTTTTATTCCGCTTGACGATAAACGTAAACTTTTCCTCGACGAAAAAAGCAAAATTGGCTCATCACTAGCTATTTTAAGTAATGTTTCCTTTTTGGGGATGTTTGATCTGCGAGATTTGTTTGCAGGTACATGGTTTGATTTGGTATTACATGTCTCTATCAGTGCCCATTTCCTGATTTGGATCATAAGAGTGCTAAAATAGACTTAAGACTTGTTCTTTGGATTGGTGAAGCACTTCCACAAATGGCTTCAAGATTGTGACTTTATTAGGACAGCAAAGAGGAGTTATAGGTTTCTGATATGACAAGTCCATGGTACAAGAGTGCTTCCTCGGTGTTTGGTCTTAGACCACGGATCAAAGGGTTGCTTTTCTTTATCCTCGGTGTTGTGGCTCTACTTACTATTTTATCACCCTTGACATCCACCTCATATGATGCTTCTACTGGTTCAGCACTTGTTCCCAACATTTATAGTAACTATAGGAGGATAAAGGAGCAAGCTGCTGTTGATTATCTTGATCTGAGGTCTCTCTCACTAGGGACTAGTCTGAAAGAGTTTCCTCTCTGTGGTAAAGAAAGAGAGAGCTATGTGCCTTGTTATAACGTAACTGGGAATTTGCTTGCTGGGCTTCAAGAGGGTGAGGAGTTGGATCGGCATTGCGAGTTTGAGAGAGAGAAGGAGAGATGTGTTGTTCGTCCTCCAAGAGACTATAAGACACCACTTCAGTGGCCACTTGGTAGAGATATCATATGGAGTGGGAACGTGAAGATAACTAAAGACCAGTTTCTTTCATCTGGAACCGTGACAACGAGGTCCTTTCTTTTTGACATAACAGTTTCTTCAACTAAGGTTTCACAATGTGTTTATCTTTTTCTGCTTGTATCATTGTTGTTAGGTTGATGTTGCTTGAAGAGAATCAGATTACCTTTCACTCGGAAGACGGCTTGATCTTTGATGGGGTGAAAGACTATGCTCGTCAAATTGCTGAGATGATAGGCTTGGGAAGCGATACTGAGTTTGCTCAAGCGGGTGTAAGTTTTCTTGAGATAATCACCTTACACATTAACTTCTCAGCTCCAGCTTATGAGATTACTTATGATGCTTTTGCAGATACGGACTGTGTTAGACATCGGTTGTGGATTTGGAAGCTTTGGTGCACATCTAGTGTCATTAAATCTGATGCCTATATGTATTGCAAAGTATGAACCTACTGGGAGCCAAGTTCAGTTAGCTCTAGAGAGAGGCCTTCCTGCAATGATTGGCAATTTTTTCTCAAAACAGCTTCCTTATCCAGCATTGTCTTTTGACATGGTCCATTGTGCTCAATGTGGCATTACTTGGGATATCAAAGGTAATTACATCAACAAGTATTGCATGTTTGGTTCCTTGTCTTTGATTTTTTTGAGGCTGAGCCATGATGATGTTTTCTGTTTGTCTCTTAAGCAGATGCAATGCTACTTTTGGAAGTGGATCGTGTTTTGAAACCTGGAGGGTACTTTGTTTTAACTTCTCCTACGAACAAAGCACAGGGAAACTTGCCAGATACTAAGAAAACGAGCATCTCGACACGAGTGGATGAGCTGTCTAAGAAGATCTGCTGGAGTCTAACAGGGCAGCAAGATGAGTCGTTTCTTTGGCAGAAAACTGCAGATTCAAATTGTTATTCCTCTCGGTAAGTATGATCCTCAAGCATGTTGTTGACATTGAAAGTGTATATCCTTGACTGATGCTGTCTTGTTTCTTGTGCATAGTTCGGAAGCTTCTATACCTCTTTGCAAAGATGGAGATAGTGTTCCTTATTACCACCCACTGGTTCCATGTATAAGCGGAACAACGAGTAAACGGTGGATCCCTATCCAGAACAGGTCTGCTGTTGCAGGAACTACCTCGTCTGAGCTTGAAACTCATGGAAAGTAACTCTTTCATTGTTCAATGATGACTTAGTACTTTCAGAATCTAAAACAGTTTGTTTTGTATACTTCGAATGTTTCAGTTATAAAACCTGAAGAGTTCTTTGAGGATACACAAGTATGGAGATCAGCACTTAAAAACTATTGGTCCTTGCTTACACCTTTGATATTCTCAGACCACCCAAAGAGACCCGGTGATGAAGATCCTCTCCCTCCTTTTAACATGATACGCAATGTGATGGACATGAATGCTCGTTTTGGGAACTTAAATTCTGCTTTGCTCGAACAAGGAAAGTCCGCTTGGGTAATGAACGTTGTCCCAGTCAATGCACGTAATACTCTTCCCATCATACTTGATCGTGGCTTTGCCGGTGTTCTACATGACTGGTGAGTGTGTTCTTTTCCCCTCTGATAATGGTTGAAGAAGGACCTTTCAGACATATTAAAGAACCCTTCTCTTTGTTCACTGCGCAGGTGTGAACCGTTTCCAACATATCCACGAACGTATGACATGCTTCATGCCAATGAACTTCTCACACATCTTAGCTCCGAACGGTGTAGCTTAATGGACTTGTTCTTGGAGATGGATAGGATTCTTCGCCCTGAGGTTTATATTATAAACTAGCATTCTTGTTTTTCCTACAAGAAGATCCTGAAGAAAAACTTGACGTTTTGTGTGATTGATATAATAATAGGGATGGGTTGTAATAAGCGACAAGTTGGGAGTAATAGAGATGGCACGTGCAATGGCAACTAGAGTGCGTTGGGAAGCACGAGTGATTGATCTTCAAGACGGTAGCGACCAAAGACTTCTTGTCTGTCAAAAACCTTTTCTCAAAAAATAACTCAAAAGAGATTCTTCTTTCACTACACATAAACAACTAGTCACTACGACACAAGTCTTTTCACTGGTGAGTTCTCTCTTACTTGTTGTTAGGTGTCTAGATCAAATCCTGAGCTGATAATAATAAACCAATCTGAGTATCTGTATACGTTTTTATTCGTTCTAAACAGATCCAGATGATGCCTACTGCAAATTACTGAGAGAGATTATTTGTTTTTTCTCGGACAGAAGTACACTTGAAGAAGGTTTTGTAAGAGTGGAAGATGTAGCTATGAGTAGAAGAAAAGAGTTTATAGATTCTATATTCTTTCATTTTTTTTGCTCTTGGAACAATACTGTAGCTATATATTTTCTCATTCGTCCTATTTTTGTTTGCTGTTTAGTTTTGTAAACGAGAATACTTCTTTTAAATTTTATTATTTTGGAAAAATGTATTTAAACTATCAGTAAGTCTCTGAATTTGTTAACCAGAATGCTCTCCATTTTCAACATAAAAGTTTTAAGTTAAACTTGGAAAGCATTCTTTTACGTTGGAAATGGAGAGCATTCTTTTTCTGTGAGAGAGAAATTGGAAAGTTAGAAGTTTATGTAAGAGTTTTATTTAGGCATGGACATATAAATCGAGAACCAAAAACCAAACCGGAACCGAACCGAAAAAACCGAATCAGAATCGAACCAAAAATTAAAAATAACCGAATGTTTCCTATATTTTTATAACTGAAAAACCGAAACCGAACCGAAAATCGAACGGATACCCGAATATCCAAAATATAATTTATATATCTAAATATTAATTATATTTAGTATTTAAATTAATAAACATTCTACAAAAATATTACTTATAAATTGAATTACCCAAATATTTTTTATCCAAAGTATTTAAATTTATATGAATTGCCTTAAAGAATCAAATGACCCAAATATTTATATCTAAAATATTAAATCTTATCTGAATTATCCAAATTTTAATCCAAAACCCCCCAAAATATGTTTTATTACCTTGAATGTTCAGAACTAATAAAAAAAAACCGAAACCGAACCGGAACCGAAAGTTTATAAGATATTAGTCAGTTCTTATAATTGTTATCCGAACCGAACCAAAAATCAAAATAATCGATCCAAACCCAAACCAAATTTCATAAATAACCGAATAGTTCTTATATCTCTAGAATCGAAAAATCAAAAATCAAAATAACTGAACTGAATCGAAAACCAAAGGCTCGGGCCTAGTTTTATTATTGATGAATGCTTTCAGAAACCGAAAGACCAAAATAGTTATGAAAAGAATTATACTAGTGGAGATGCGGGGGATCGAACCCCGTGCCTCTCGCATGCAAAGCGAGCGCTCTACCATTTGAGCTACATCCCCAATTGTTTGTGGTCTTCTTTATTAATATGAATCCTCAATTGTTTGTAGTCTTCTTTATTAATATATATTACGAAAATAACATAGTTGTTAACTTGATATATTGTCAATATTTACACGTGGTGAAATAATTTTATAAATAAAAATATTACATACTTTTACATATGTATTTTTCATAATCATCTTTAAAAGTCACCAGTGTGGTCCATTATTATATGCGCTAGTTCAGCAACTGATATTATGTTACTGGAGTCCAAATAATATACTTATTATAGGAGCCGAGCACCATCTCAAAAGAATATGTCAACAATTCCACATTAAAAACTACAATATGATCTAAATTATATATACATCATCAGTCAATGCATCCATTATCAGTTGATTTTAAAGCTTTATAGAGTTCATCTAACAATTATTATTGATGTGGATTTTTTTTTTTTTTTTGTAATTATGGAGTTCCAAACCTACGAAGAAGTCAAACTAATTTCTAATGAAAAATGCAGTCAATAAGTTCTCTCTTAGAATTTAAAAATTGATCAAAAGTAAGCGGTTTATATCCTTGTAAGTGTTTAAAAAGAATATTATTTAGTTTTGCATGGTAGATAGTCAAATATAAAACGTTTTGGCGTTCTAAATCTGTTTCTTTACTACACAACCACAAAGTCCCAAACTCATGTGGATTTACATACTTAACCACTAGACTTCTTTGAATTTCTATGTAAAATCTTAGAACATAAACTATAGACACAATTGTATGTATATTATAGATACACATAGCCACGAATATACACGTATATCTATGTTGGATTGTTCGCTCATGTGTTCTGTAAAAATCTATCATGTTAGAATATGCAGATGATATAATAGGATAATAGTAATACAGGACTTTGCATGAAAAGTTAAAGCTGGCGAAAATTAAAAATATAAACATAAAAAGTATGTTCTTAAAAAACAGAAGGTACCTCATTCCCTCAACACATTAACCAGTCATTTTGAAATTCCCTTTTGTATTATTAGTCTCAAATTCCATCGTTTATCTTCTTTGAATAAACTTTTTTACTGAATAAAACTAATAAATTACCCCTAAAATTGTAACACGAGAAAATAACCTTTTAATTTCTGAAAAATAAAATAAATTAATCATATTACAACATAATAAAATAAAATAATACTGTAATAAACTTTGGGAAAATATTGATTGGGTGGTCGCATTTGTTCAAACCAATTAAAATCTTCATCTGCAAGACTCCAACCCTTAACTTTTCTAAAGATTCTTCTTAAGAATCCAACTTTAGTTACCTCTTTTTCTTTCTTTTCTTTTATTTTGGGAATGAATTTTATTTTTTAATTTTGACGAAAAGTAAAGAGTTGTTTCTTTTTTAGAATCCCATGCAAAGCACGAGAAAAGAGATTCTCTCGTGGACACGTTTCGACTTACTTCTTAACTTTGATTTCTGTCTGAATATCCCCTTGTCTGTATAAAATACGGACCCCCGAATATTTCGCACTCTCCTTTATCTTATATTCTTCTTCTTTTTTACATGTTATTCTTCATTTCAGTATATTATATACTTTTTTTCTTGGTAAAAGTATATTATATACTTATATGTAACCAGTGTTTCGAGTCTAGACTGCCTCCCGCCGATATTAATCTGGTCGATCTGGTTATATTTTCAAAATTGAAATTTCTTGACCTACTTAAATTTGGGAAAACGATTAGAAAAAACCTAAGACTTCGCTATAACCAAGTCAAATTATATACTTTTTTGTTTGGACGTTTAAAATTCGGTTAAAAGACATTTTTCTTGCTTCGTATACAATTTTAATTTACGTTGTATCCTAGTGTGTAATCTAAGAACAAGTACAACGTCTTCTTCTGGTACTTTTTCTTGAACCATAAGTGTTGCCCGTGATTTTTTTTTGTGATGTTTTCGTTTTTTTTTATCGTTTCAGCAAGTTCAGTTGTAAATGTTTTTCTAAAAGATATAGCAACCATATATTATGGGTCTCAAGGGCAAACCAGGGGTCATGGTTGTTTGTGGCAGCTACAATTTTGCGTTTATTATCGTTAACTTAGCAATCAAACGAGATTTTTTTTCTGTTTGCATCAGTCGCGGTCAATAGTATTTTGCTACTACTAGTTTGGTGCAAAGGCTTATGTAGTTATAAATTATTCTCGTTTTAGTATCTTTTTGTCTTTTATTATCTCTGTAATATTCTTTAAAACACAAATACAATTTTAAGGACATGATTAACCTTAGAACTCCAATATGTGATTTTTATTTTATTTTTATTTTATTTTGTTTTTTAATTAGAAATGAAGCAATCGTAGGTCGTCACGTATCAGTGGTATCCGCGAATAATACAAGAGTTGGTTCTTATTTTGAAGTTTTGGAACCTTTGTTTAGTGATTTTGTGGGTCCTACCTCCTAAAAACTATTAGGAACCTGGAATAATAGTGCTCTAAGAGCATTTTAACGCAGGAACCCTACTAAGAATTTTTTTTTTTTTTTTTTTTAAATTAAAAAAATAAAAATGAATCAATCGCGGACCACCATGTGTTAGTCAGACAATACAAGAATCTAAGCATAATGAGTTCTTATTT
Source organism: Moricandia arvensis (assembly GCA_905132765.1). Taxonomy (NCBI): domain Eukaryota; kingdom Viridiplantae; phylum Streptophyta; class Magnoliopsida; order Brassicales; family Brassicaceae; genus Moricandia; species Moricandia arvensis. Next base: position 15,069 of record CAJHQP010001044.1, read on the forward strand.
AGACTTTTAAAATAATTTTTTAACAAATTTGTGGACCCTTGCTTTTAAGAACCCACTAAAACTTCGAATAATCATGCTCTAAGAACATCTCCAACCGTGAGGATGCTAAATTGAGGTTTTAATTAATAAAGTATTAATATTTTAAATTTAAATTAATTATGTATTTAAACTTAAACTGTAAAAGGATAATTGATCATTGATTGCTAAACACATGGAAGTTGTTGTTTCACATCCGGTTATTGCAGATGGTAGTTTTAGAACTTTTTAAATTTTTCTTTCCTATTTTTCTTTTATTTTTAATTTTCTTGTGTCAGAAAACTTCATCTAAAACCCACTAATGGAGGTGTTATAACCATATGATTAGGGTCTAGTGGTATTATGGTACGTGGATTTTGGAGAGTTAATTAAGTTAATTCTGAAAACACCTCACTACAATTCACATGGTAGGCATATGGATATTTGGTCATGTTTTATGCCTCATTTCAATTTCAGAAAACTGGTTCATCCATATGCTTCACCTCATCTTATGAATTAGTATGTGTCATTCAATAGGCCTGAGATACCCATGTTAATAAAAATAAATATAACTCTAATCTAATTTAGGTTTTGGTTGTATTCTTTCTTATTCTAACGCAGTTGGTGTATGATTTTTTTTTCTTCTCCATTTGACTGAGATCAGTTCTGTTCAGTTTACTTGATCCGCTAGTAGTAAATAAGATAAATGGTGACTTTGTAAATTAGACAATAGTTTTTTCACAAAAGCTATCTAGTAATAGAGAAATAAAAGAATATATGTCACTAAAACTTATGTCAAAACTATAGATTTTTCAAAAGACTCTTTTTCTTTGTCGGCTTGCAAAAGAGTTCAATTTTCTACTTTTATGGCCTCCAAAAGAGGATAAAGATACGAGTAGTCCAAGTTACGTTCCGTTCATCCTTTATATTTTTATATTGTTTTAATATCACAATTTGTTTGGTTACATAACTAGAGGTTTGGGATTTATCTATACGTGTGGTTTTTCGACCGGAGCAGAACTAGACTTCAGTGTTTCAGGATTCAGGTTTGCTCTGGTCCTATATATAGTGTTGCCGATCGATACAACGTTATGTGCAAGAAATTAAAATTATTTGTTAAAATTCGATTACAAATTCTTGACAGAGATTCTCCATTACAGACCATACCAGACATAATCCTGTGTATTTTTAACACTTTAAAACTGAATTTAGATGAGCCGGATCGGTTCAGTCTGCAGAGTTTTGTTTTACTACATCTTTGATTAATAATATTAATGAGATTCTTGTAAGAGATATTTCCAATCTAACTTGTATTCACTGCTTAAACCCTAGGGCAGGAATGATATCATGATATAAATAATTACTACCTCCGTTTCGATTTAGTTGTCGTTGTAGAGAAATTTTTGTTTCAAAATAAGTGTCGTTTTATAATTTTAATGCAAAATTTATTAGTTTTATTTGTTATTCTATTTTTCTATTGGTTGAAATGTGGTTAGGTGTATAGGTAATTGTGTTTTTATCTAGAAAATATGTAAAATTAAATGGTTTCTTAATCTGCGTGTAAAAACCTAAAACGACAAGTAAAATGAAACGGAGGGAGTATTTGTTAGTTCTGGATTTATTAATGTTACATAAAACCTAAGTTAAAGGTTTCGAAGTTATGGTAACTAGAAATACATAACAAACGGATAATGATAAGAAAATATGAGCAGAAAAAAAGAGAGCATATACATTAATAGAGACTAATACACCATAGAACTATATAAGTTGAAGAAATTTGAAGAAAGACATGAAATGTTTGAAGTGGATTTGCAGAATTTTAGGATATGCATGTCGGCTGTTCGAAGATTTGATGTGGGATTAGATGCCACTGGGCTACTTAACCAATAAATAAGATTAAACAAGGAAAATAAACATTTTTAACAATATAAAAATAGTTTAATCCGAAAGTTTAGAATCTATATCAAGCAAATAAAAATTGTTAGTATGCAGTACATAGTCTAGATTCAAGTCTCGGCACTTATCGAGATCCAGTTTAATCATGTTTAATCCTGGATATATAGGTTTACAATTTTTATTTCATTACCTTTGATTCCATATATAGTTGAATTCGCACACGAATTGTTTGGTAAAGAACTTTGTTTCCTGATGTAACTTTTGCAAACTAGTTTCTCTAGATAGAGCTAACCAATTAACTTATTTCAATTTAAACGGAAGATTGACAACGACAAAAATAATTTAAGTTACTCTAATGAAAACTAAGTATGTGTTTTATTTTATTTGAGACTTCAAAAATACTTTTCATTATTAAGATCTTCAAATAACATATAAGGTAAATATCAAACATGTTTTCAATTTATATCTTCTAATTAATTCGTAGATGTCCAAATTCTAGTTATCCGTTGTTTCATAAAGAATATAGCTATAAGCTAACTCTTTTAGATGTCAAATTAGTTCATTGTTTTCAATCGCACCTAGATAAGAATGACATATGAAAGACAATGCAATATGTGGAGATATAAAAGTATGCGAGCTAGAAAATGTGATAAAAATGTTTAAAATAATTGTAAGCAAGAATCTTTTACCTTCCTGGCCACTTCACTAAAGCCCGGTGGGAAGATTCTGCGACTCTCAGGTCTTTTTCAATATTATTTATTTATGTGAATATCTGTCCTAGTTTATGGTAATCAGTTAAATCAGATGTTCCCTTTCTTTCTCTCTTTTGCATCCACTGAATTTTAGAATAATTACTCATCTTTATTTTAATTCGATTTAGAAAATAAGTGATCGATCGTTACCTCTCCCTCTCGTGCGACTATAAATATAAAAATCTTGTTGCCTGGTATATGCTTCTTTGATTTATTTTGAATCTCAGTATTTTAATTTAATAAAAAAAAACATATAGGTGGTGGAAGAATATTATGTTTTCTTAGGCAACGACTCTAAATTACCGTAAATGCTCCAAATGTTTACCATTGATTCCTTTTATATATGGCACTGGTGATTCCATACATGATTTAAAAATGTTTGTTTCTTTAACAAATGTTCGAACAAGAAATATTAGCTTGAACCTATGTTCTGTCAAGAGATTAATTTTATTCAATATATATAGCAGTAGCACAGCTAGGAAACATATTTTAGTAACAAAACTTCAAATTAAATTCATAAAAGTGTGGTGGTGAACCAACAAAAAGAGGAATCAAGGATTAAACAAATATATCGCTTTAATAAAATTAGTTTAGAGCTTTTTCTTACCCGTTTGTTCTTTATAACAAGTTTCCATATATTCCCTTTTGCTCTCTCGACTCTAATGCTTTATCCTCCTCTTTTCTCCTTTAGCCTCTCTTTTCTCTTTCTTTCAAATGGAATTATCTTAAAAATATACTCTTGATAAAAGAAATGATTAGAAACTAAGCAGAGTATAAGATTAATAACACATCAAGTGGTTGTACGTAGTTTGATGATTTAAGTTGAGCCAAAAATACTTTTTGCTAAGTATATGATCTACTGCAAAGTTTATATAACGATTTGAGTATATTCAAAATAGTTTAGACCATATAGTTGATTTTTAGGTATGATAGCAAAAGCCATATCTTCTACATATGTCCTACGCCCCAATCAAACATGCGGCAAAATCTTGATGGCAACAAGTAAAAACATCATCAACCCTAGATAAATTTGTTGCTTGTAATTTTGGATACCTAAGTCTGCTTATTTTCCGCGTCAAGCCATATTTACTTTTTAATAAAGATTTTTTCTCCAATTAAATTAATGAAAAAATGTCTTCAGATATTATTTGTTACTTTTTAAAATTTATCTTCAACCTACTTATATTGGACATAACAATGGAATATGCTAAACCCAGAACTTTTGATTCTTCGTTGCTAACTCTTCGAAGCTAAAGCATGTTGTTCACTTTAGCTGCCTGCCAAATTGAGTAGCTCATTGATTTGCAAAGTCAAATTTATTGTAACCTATTTCAGTGACCTAGATCGTATTTTAAACCATTTTTAGAAATTTATTTATGGAATATGTAAACATGTAATTCTCTAGCTACTATATATATATATATATATATATATATATATTTGCAAATTAATGAGCTATAGACCGTATGCAAAAAGTATTTTTAATTTTATATATATCAATTGACTTTAAAATATGAAAATGTAGGGGGAATTTTCAAATTTATCACATTATTGGTATCACTTTTCATTTTTACCTTCATTAAAGAGATATTTTCAAAAATATCATTTTCTTAAGAGGCATTTTTTTAAATTAATTAAAATTTTAAATTTTACATTCCTAAACCCTACCACACCCTACTCCCACCGCTCAATATTAAATCCTAAGTCTTAGATTAATTAACTCAAGGGTTATAAGTGTGTTTTTTCTTTTTAAAAATAAAAGTAAAAATGATTAAGGTAAACATGAAAAATGGTACAATGAAAGTGGTATTTTTGACAATTTCTCAAAATGTATCGTCATCTAGACTGAATACAAACAGTTTTTTTTAATACACTTTCGGTGATTAGAAACATAATGAATACCATAAAACCTTAAGAACTTATAAATACTATATATTCAAACACAACTTCCATAGAAACATCTCGTACAAATTAGTTTTATAAATTCTCATATCAATCTTTATATTTTATTTTTAATAAAAATAATAATGCAAATCAACTACTATTTACAAGTTAAGATCAAAAGATATACACATACAATAAAGCTAAAAATAATATTTAATACGTGATTCATTATATGAGTTTATAATAATTAAAATGAAAAAAAAATACCGCTGATAAAACCCTAGTTTTATAACCGCATCTATTTTTCCTAACCGTTAAACACGTCTTACTGCGCGGCTATGAAATTTGTTCACTTACCAATCAAATCTTCAATTTATATCAAAATATAATGTTTAAAATCCAGTAAATATTCTAAATAAGATGAAACATATATGCATGGGTAGCATATAAAGCCATAGCTAGGCTTTTTTTGAGAATCACACTCATTACCATTGACTCATTAGAGAATAGTAACGATTTCTAATAGGGAGACGCTACTCTCTCTAGAACATCTTCCTACTCTCTCTCTATATATAATGTGTATATATGTGTATGGTGACAGATCACTTTATTCCATCCAGCCCTTTAAATTGAGCCATCTAAAAAGGACAGGAACCTCCTCGTGATCCTCCTTGTGTCCACAACCCAACATTTTATTCCCCTTTTCCTCTGTCTTCTTCTCCAAACCCTAATTTTCACAAACCATCTTTAAGAAATCTTCAGCATATACTTATCATCTGAAACTTGAAACAACTACAAATTCTTCCTGATAATTTGATCATCTATTTATAGCCAAAAACACTAATAGATATCCTTCTTACATACACATATATAGAGATTATATAGGCAATATATATGGCTTCCTCATCAGAACTAAGCTTGGACTGCAAGCCGCAAAGCTACTCTATGCTTTTGAAATCCTTTGGAGAGAATTTTCAGAGCGATCAAACCACACAAAAGCTTGAAGATCTTCTTTCTCGCCTCGAACAAGAACGTCTCAAGATCGATGCCTTCAAGCGCGAGCTCCCCCTTTGCATGCAACTCCTCAACAACGGTACATATATACCCACTTACAAATATTTACATATACATCTATGAACTGAAAAATCTTCCCTTTGCCACCAAAAAAAAAAGAATTAAAACAAGAACAGAAACCTAATTAATAAATTATTATTACATACGCCTAGAAGAGTTTTTGAATTTCTTTACTTTCTCAAAAGATCTTTATTCAGTAATTTAAGAATTTCATTCATGAAAATCAGAGCTTGCTTTTGAATTCTTTGAATAAAAATAAACTTTTGTTAATTTCTCCCATCCCATCACTGAAATCAACAAATTTAACTAAAGTGATTTTAAAGGTTATAAAGGTTCGGTTCATGTTAGTTAAATTCATGTGTTTCAAATTTACTTTAATATCTTTTCAGCTGTGGAAGTTTACAAACAACAGTTAGAAGCATATCGAGCAAATGGTAATAACAACAACCAAAGTGTTGTCACAAGACCGGTTCTTGAAGAGTTCATACCCTTAAAAACCCAACCCGAAAAGGAGAATAATTGGATGAAGACTGCTCAGCTTTGGAGCCAACCTGAAACCAAACCTAAAAACACTGATCCAACAACAGATCAGTCTCCCAAAGACGAGCTTGCTAGTAGTCCAAAACTCGGACATGTTGATGCGAAACAAAGAAATGGCGGTGGCGCTTTTCATCCTTTCTCTAAGGAACAACATTTGCCTGAATTAGCTCTATCTACGGAGGTCAAAAGGGTGTCTCCGACCAATGAACATACTAGTGACCACGCTAATGATCATGAGAGCATGATAAATAGTGGTAATAACAACAACAATAATAATAACAATGGAGTTTCTTCTACAACAAGTCAAAGTAATAGAAAGGCACGGCGTTGCTGGTCGCCGGATTTGCACAGGAGATTTGTCCAAGCTCTTCAAATGCTTGGTGGTTCTCAAGGTACAAACTGATTAGTACACTTATTAAAGTATATGTTTTAGTTTGCTGTAGGTTCAACATGGGTGGTTCCACATAATTATTAACTAATTAGAATGAAACCATATTAGTATCACTAAACGCATCATTACTGCACCGGTACAGATACAGCTCTGAATTTAACTGTAGGAATCTCATAAAAAAATATAAATTTCAGTTAGGGTTTTGCTCTGATTTTGATCGATTTGTACACGATAAAATTAAGATTCATAATGAATTCTCAATGAAAATATAGTGAATCAATAAATTTATATTTGATATTTGTATTTGTATTTTCGATTCAGATTTGGATTGAATATATTAAAAATAAACATATTAATCCCTTTGCTCGAGAGATAAACATAACCATATTATAACCCTCATAGTAGATCAAATTAAATAAAATCTTCATGTTTGAATCGAAATAATTTGATATATATGGTGTTTTGGGGTACTATTGCAGTGGCTACACCGAAACAGATAAGGGAGCTTATGAAAGTTGATGGTTTGACCAATGATGAAGTCAAAAGTCATCTCCAGGTAACCTCCATCACAAGCCACCACAATATGCTTACTTGTTTTATTAGCTTTTTTTTAACTAATAGTTTAGTACTTTGTGCTACTTTTAAGCAGAAATACCGGCTTCACACAAGAAGACCCAGCCCAAGCCCACAAACATCAGGTGGACAAGGTCCCCATTTAGTGGTTCTAGGTGGCATATGGGTTCCACCAGAGTACACCACTGCACACGGGGGCACTCCAACTCTCTACCACCACCAAGTTCACCACCACCATGGCAACGCGGCGACGCAGCAGCCTCCACAACACTTTTGCTCCTCTCAAGAATTCTACACAACTCCCCCTACACCGCAGCCGCTCCATCACCAACACTTCCAAACATTTAACGGCTCATCCGGCGGTGGCGCCGCGTCCAATGATTCAGCTCATCATCAGTTAACGGACAGTGCCACTGATGAAGGGAAGTCTCACGAGAGTGGTGGTGGAGAGGGAAAAGGTTTGGCTGCTCTGAGGGAGGAAGGTGAAGATCAGAGTAATATCAATGGAAGTGAAATAACTCTCAAATTCTGATTTATTTTTGGTCTTCTTGATTAATTAGATGGAGAGATTCTAGGGTTAGGGTTTGTGGGTGGCTATGTGAATGTGACTATATTCATTGCTTGTATCTCTCTATGTACTTCTTAGTATAAAATGAACCAGTAGGAGGCAGTGAGTGTTTTGTCGAGTTTATGATTAATTATCATTAATTGATCTTGTTGAATATTGTGTCACTTAATTAGAAAATCATTGTATGTCATTTACTTATAACTAGCTAAATAAGATGTACTGTTTTGTCTTCTTTTACTTTAGTTGGTAGCTCATGCTCCTATATTTAATATTCGGATAGGATTATGAATCTTTGTAGGCGTTACTCATGCCTAAATTGACTAATCAATCGTCAATGTGTTCATTTTTACTATATCAATTTTTGGTCGATTAAAAGAAAACTATAGTGAAGTTTATACATTGATGTGAGTAGCTAAACGCTATATAATTACTTAATTAGTTTACATGCTGCGTCTACATCTGATCCGTAAACACAAGTCATAACTATTTTTTATTTTGCGAGACAAGTCACATAGCCTATATAAATAACCGTTTTCATGTGTTCTCTAACGGACTAGACATGGAGTGGTCCTAGAATGATCAATTATGCAATAAAAGTCAGCGAAATTCTTTGATTTTTCATTACTTAATGTCATAAACAAGTGTAAGCACTACTGAACCTCTATCAATTTTTTCAATATTCATATAATCATATTACATGTACTAGTATTTGCTGCCTAAAACAAGTATTAGTTGATGGCGGAATACAATAACTATGAAGAAAAATAAGCTCGGAATTTGGAAGGTGTTAGAATCATTTGGATTATGAGAAACGCATTTTTGTTGGGAGGTAAATCTAAGTTTGAAAGGTACATAGTGGTTTTGTTTTTTCTTAGAACCATTTTAACTTGACATTAAAGTATTACCTTCTCTTTTAATAAATAAAATATAGTTAATTAATATAAATATATTCTGTATAAAATTTTCAAAAAGGGCCACAAAGAAATTGAAACCTTAGTGGAAGGGTTTTCCAATTTAACTTTCTAAGGGAAATTTGAACCTATAACCCAAAAAATCTATGACTAACTGAATTACCATAGTATAGTAAGCAAATGGATAGAATACATACAACATATTATGTATTAATTGTCACTTTACCTTTTATATGTTTGCAATATACTTTTTGTTTTTTATTTAAAATATGCTTTCACCCCTTTAATTTTATATACCTATAATTTTATTAATTATAATTGTTTACCTGCATAAAAACCTAGACTTTTTTCTAAACATAAGATTTTTTTAGAAAAAAACACATATAATTTTACAAATTTAATATTATATTACATAAATTCAGTTTAAAATATATACTTTAATACACATTTATATAGTATAGTTTAACTTTCTTTTCAAATATTACAATCAAATGCTATCAAATACTATACTAAATGATTACAAAAAAATATACATATTAAAGGTATTTAATAACGAAACTGAACTAGACAACCCCTTAACCAAAAAAGAACTGAACCCAAATAATTTAGCATAGAAGTTTTTTTTTTTTTTATCAAAGCATAGAAGTTTATATATTGCAAATAAATAACATAAAGTTACGATCACACCGAGAAAACAGAACCTGCAGGCTGCAGAAACCATCAAACCGATGTTGGGTTAAGTTTTGACTCGACACTTGGGTTAATAATTACCGTTTTTAAATATAAAACAAACAAAATATTACGACCTGTGAAATAATAATTATGAATAGTAATACAAAGGAAAGTATTTATTAATCACCAAACATGGAACGCAGCGTGCACCAACCCATACATTGACTCGATGGCCAACTGGCCAAGGTCAGGCATTAACGCACATAATGCAAAATATTTTCTTAAATATGTCAATTCTCAAATTTCTTTGTCCATCGTACTTTGTTTAGATGGAACATTAATCAAATGCTTAAGAATTTTCAATTTTCATAATACCTTTATTATCTCACGATCGAGTCACCATTACTTTGTTTATGCTGTTACTATATTTTGACAAGGAATAATTAAATCGTACCAACCGATAAATGATACAATTATAACTTTGGCATTAAGATAAACAGATAAATTTTCAGAAAGTTAGCATGGACCATATACATTTCTTGAGAGTTTAAGAGACATTGAAATTTCAGATTCTCGTCTGTGGTTAAACCTCGGAACTAGAGACACGGTGTGGTCTTATAATATCAAAGTAACTTTTGTTTTTATAAACTCGTCTCTCTCTCTCTTTCATCTAAACTTAACTCTCTCCTTCTCTCTCAACATTGGATTGTTGTTTTAGCTTTGGTGTTGAAAAAAAACTTGCCTAGGTTAATTCGTCATGAGGATGCTTCTTGGTCTCTTGTTGATCTTGGCCTTAACCAGCTACTCAAGTAAGTTTTTTCTTTTCATGGTTTCTTTTGCCACCTTCTCTTAAACTCATCAGTAAAAGAAAATAGTCTTTTCAATATGGGTCTCAAGTCTCAACCAATCACAATGATCTACCTTTTAAGAGAATCACATATTGTTCTTGGAATGTTAAGCTTGAAACCCTTTTTTTCTTTGTTTTCTAGGTGCAACTTACTGTGTATGCAGAGATGGAGTTGCAGAGAAAGATCTACAAACTTCAATAGACTATGCATGTGGAGTTTTAGGAGATTGTAATCCAATCCATGTGAAAGGTCCTTGTTACCAACCAGACAATGTCAAGGGCCATTGTGATTGGGCAGTGAATAGCTATTTCCAAAGAGCCGGTCAAGTTCCTGGAAGCTGTAATTTCTCAGGAACTGCTACTACCAGTCCAAATCCTCCTTCAAGTAACTCCTTAAATAAATACATAAACTTAACTTTTTAAATCTAAATTTGTTGGGTTAATGCACTAAAAACTGCAATTTTTTTTTGATGATTTCCTCTGTTTTGTAGCTGTGGTTACTGGTTGCATCTATCCTTCAAGTCCTGGGTATGTTTATTGAATTAACTTCCATTAAACTTGTTAGATTTTCCCAAAATGGGCAAAACCAATTTTATTTTCATTTTTGATTCTTTATTCATCAAGACACTAGGCAGTAAGCACCAACCAGTTTCAACAAATACAGTTGACAATAAATGTTCCTTTGTTTTCTTTATTTTCAAGATTTGGTACGAGACATTGTGTTTGCTTAAAACTTGTCTCTCAGAACGTGACTTGAAAGTTTTGTTTGTTACCTACTTTGTATTACAGAAATGCAGGGACAGGAGTTCCAGGGACACCAACCTTCCCAGGACCTCCTGCGTTTGGTCCGACCGGTGTTTTTGATCCTTCAGGGAATGATGCTCTGAGTTTGTTCACTTCAATAGCACTCACATTTGGTTTCTCCGTCTTTGCGTTTCTATAAAAGGCAGTAGTACTCTAGTAGGGTGACTAGAATAGAAAGTGGGGTGAAGGATTTCGATCTATGGATAAAGTTTTGCCACGTATGAATGCAAGTTCTTTGAGGCAGACATCCACTTAGTGTTGCTTTTCTAATTTCTGTTTGCTTGGTTCTTTCTTTCATCTAGCAATGCAATGCAATGTAAGTAAGAGTTAATGGAATCTTTCTTTTTAAGTGTTATATGCTCTTAGTGAAGATAATACTTAAAATAATGAGAATGTATTGTAAAGTTATTGTGGCTTAAAGATTTTGTGGACGTGGTGAATAGGTTGGATGAGATCTATGAGTGGATAAAGAAAACGTAGCTTCAAACCAAAACTTCAAAACCAAATAAAACATGTGTATAAACAAATTGATTCTAGCTATTGGGAAGCTTCATTATACCGGATCAATATTATACCAAAGTACTAGAATTCATCTGGTTTTCAACCCAATAAAAACGATATTGTGGTGAACCAAAAGTTTTCTAGGCTGATCAAGTCAGTTTTATGTATAACTGGTACTGATTGTAAAGGTTATGAAAACAAGATTGAGTTTTGACCGGTTCTATTAGGATCAGCTCTGGAGCTCCCATTTACTTCAACAAGTCTGCATTGACATCTTTGACCAGGTACTTGAGTAGATAGGGAAGCTGTAGTAACCTTAAGGGAAACACATAAACTTTGCTCATAACACCAAGATGTTCTTCCGGGATAAGGTTTGGCTCTGCACTATCTTATTTCTTATTCTCTCTTCTCTTATTCCTCTATTTATGCTGTTCTAAGGAAGTATATATCTATACTGTGCAGGTACCAAACATGGTGTTGGATCAAAAGGCTGCTTGGGAACTTCCTATATATAAATCATTAGAAAAAGACAAATTTAGCGATGGAAACTTGGAAATGGTCACTGAGTCTTAGACCAGAATACCAGATGTTTCAAGTAGTTCAGTTATTGGTTCAAGTAGTTCGTTTTTTGGGTTATTAGGTAGTTAGGTTTTTGGTTAGTCCGATTCAACGTAAATTTTATCGAATTAACTCAAAATAAAATTTGGTTTGGTTGGATCTGGTATTTAGTTATTCGGTCTGGTATTCGGTTAACTTTTGAAATCGTACAGAAGTTTCTTATTTCAGTTAGATTTTGGTTTAATTTTGTCAAAACTTTGGACAAGTTCGGTTAGTTCCGTTAAATTCAATAAGTTCATTTTTGGATTAGCTCGGTTGAAATTTGGTTAATTTGGTTCAAGTTTTGGTATATTTTGGTATAATATTTTTTCTTAAAAAGGAAAAAAATAATTGGTTGCCGAACCGAACTAAACCAACCAAAACTACTTTAAAAGAAATTCTACCAAATCAAATCGAACTCCTAACCAAACTAATCGAATTAACCAAAATTTTTGATTTGGTTTCAAAATCTTGGCCTAGTTATGTCTAAGACCGATTCTGGCTCTTAGATAGTGCTAATGAGATTGCTCTGTGTGTAACAAAGTTTGCTTGTGTCACCCCTACTGATAAATGATTCAAACAAATACAATAAGTGAAGCTAATTGCTTTATTTGTTGTAGCGGTGACAACAAATTGAAATGGGTCCAACGAACTAACACTATCTAAAAACTAGTATGTGTACTTTATTATTTTTGGAAATTTACAAGATTCATTTGAGTGGGTAACCTAAATGATATTGAAACTGAACAATATGAATGATTTATGCACGTGATTTATTCTCCTCCACACACACACACATATATATATATATATATATGACTTTCTCACAAGTTACGGGCACGTCTATTATATATTCCTTCCGTTTTTAAATAAGTGTCATTTTGACACTTTTCACGGATTTTAAGAAAATGGAAAAATATATTAATGTACCCTTATTTAATGTTCAATTATTTGAATAAAAATAATTTTAAAAAACATCGATTGGTTATTTAAAAGGGTAAAAAAGAGATTATATGTGAAAAGTTGTATTGGAAATGCAAAGTGACACTTATTTTGAAACAAAAAGAAAAAGCTAAAGTGACACTTATTTAGAAACAGAGGGAGTATATAACTTTCTCACAAGTTACGGGCACGTCAATTAAAGTCCAACCATTTTCTGAATTTTTTTTTTTTTTGAATGAATGTTAAATTTATTCAAACCAAAAAAACCTTTTTACAATGAAGCATCATGTGTTAAAACTTGATTGAAAACATAAATTGTAAAAAAGTTCTATCGAACCCCAATGTGGTTTCATCTAGAGCTAAACCACCTCCCCATAGCCTCTTCATATCCTTTTTTCCCCATTGATTGGATCGTGGAAATCCTATTTCGAACACCCTTATCAATGTAGCTTTGCAAGTGAGTCCCTGTCTGGTGATCTTCTCCATGCCACCTTCTGTTACGTTCCCGCCAGATCGAGTAAACCGTAAGCTGGAACGTATATCGAAGAAGGAAAAGCAGAATCTTGTCGTGCCGCTCGTCCACTAGTAACTGCAGAACGGTAGACCAGTTGTTAGAGTAACTAGTACCAAGCAGTTTCGATGTTAACACCTTCCAGACTTCGCAAGTATACGAGCATTCAAAGTAGAGGTGATCCCGAGTTTCCAAAGCAGCGTTACAGAGAATGCAAGCTGATCTAGCTTGTGGGTTCCACTTTATTATTCTATCCCCAGTGGAGAGCCTATCGTGTACTGCAAGCCAAGAAATAAATGAGTATTTAGGGGTGGCGAAAGCGAACCAAAGACCCCTATACCATGCACATTGCGGATTCGCAGCTCGAATCAAGGTCCACGTTCTCTTCGTAGAGAAAGTGTTCTGGAAAACATTATTTTTCCCCATCCAAAGTCGGATATCAGCATCATCATTAAGGCCTCTAGCTCGAAGCTTCATGATCTCCCCTTCAACTTGCTTGAGTATCTCACTCCTGTGTCTTCTCTGTCGATATGACTGCACTCCTTTTTCAACTGTAGATTCCAGCGTGATGCCTAAGTCAATACAGCCCCTCATACCCAGCAGATCGATTAGTTTTCCCAGAGGACACCATACATCGAACCAAAAAGAAGTATCTGACCCGCTTCGTATATCGACCATAGTAAGCGTTTTTGCTAAAGGCCTGCATTTGAGTAGTTTCTTCCATGTCCAAGAACCCAAGGAACTCTTTTCATTAACATTCCAGAACGAACCCTTACGAATGAGATATTTATGGATCCATCTGACCCATAAAGATGATCTTACTGCTAAGATTCTCCACACAAGCTTCAGACAACATACCTTGTTCGCCTCAACTAATGAACGTAATCCCAGCCCCCCTCATCCTTTGGCTTACACACATCCTTCCATGCAATTTTGGCCTTATTGTGATTCAGAGCGGGCCCTGACCACAGAAAGGAGGAGCAAAGCTTTTCAATCTCTGTGATACACTGTTTCGGAAGTCTAAATGCAGACATCCAGAAATTAGTGATGCTATGGATCACTGAGCCAATTAACTGCAGTCTCCCAGCAAAGGAAAGGTTTCTAGCAGTCCATGACGTGATACGTTTCCTTATATCAAGGGGGTGTAATCCGCAATAGTCATTCGCTTGGTCAGCAAGGGTAGTCCCAAGTACCTCACTGGTAGAGTCCCCGAGCCGAAAGGAAATTGCTCTAGAATATTCACTCGATCATTATCCTCTATACCAGCCATAAACAAAGTCGATTTCTCTAGACTTATCTTAAGCCCGGAGTATGCTGCAAACTCCTCAAAGACCTTGAGAGTCTCTTCAATAGACTTATGTTTTCCATCCGTAAAGATCAATAAATCATCCGCAAAACAGAGATGAGTGAGACCGATACCTTGACAGTATGGGTGATATCCTATCCTCTTAGTTTTAGCAGCCTTGTCTAGCAGTCGGGATAGGACCTGCATACACATGACGAAGAGATATGGGGACAGGGAGCATCCTTGTCGTAGTCCTCTTGCATTTTGAAAATACCCCGCTAGCTCCCCATTGACTTGGACTGAGAAAGATGCCATTTCAATACACCTCTTGATCCATAGCACAAACTTTTCTGGAATATTAATGGCTGTCAGCACGGAGAGTACAAATGGCCACTGCACCGAGTCAAAAGCTTTGGATATATCAATTTGCATAGCACAACGTGGAGAGACCGAGTCTTTGTGATAATTTTTGACTAACTCTGATGCAAGAAGAACATTCTCCATGAGAAGACGATCTTTAACAAACGCAGACTGGTTTGGAGAAATAAAATTTGGGAGGATCTTCTTTAACCTTCTTGCCAATATCTTCGAGATAACCTTGTAAATCACATTACAACAAGAGATGGGCCGGTAATCTTTCATTCGTATTGAATCCTCCTTTTTTGGAATGAGACCCAATATAGTGGAATTTATGCCTTTCGGAAGAAACCCAAACTGAAAGAAGGATTTGATTGCCATCGCAAATTCTTTCCCTATTACCGACCAAGCTGCCTTGAAAAATTCACATGTATATCCATCAGGTCCTGGAGATTTGTTGGCTGCCATAGCAAATACCACTTGCTTGATTTCTGTTTCAGTAACTTCATTGGTCAACAGATTAGCATCAACCTCCGCACACTGATATCCCAAAACCTCTTTGACAGCCTCTGTAGAGATGCCCGTATAATCTTCTGGTTGTAAGGCCATAAAACTGGAAAAATAGTTAACCGCCTCTGTTTTAATATCCTCTTGATTGCCTGCCACGGTACCGTCATCTCTCTTTATTTCTCGGATTGAATTTCTAACTTCCCGAATCTTTACAGCTTGATGAAACTGCTTGTTATTGCCATCACCAGTCTGCAACCAGTTAAGTTTTGCTCTCTGGCACAGATACTTCTCTTCTATTTCCGACAGTTTGGTCCATCTATCAAACAAACGTGCCTCTTCATCTATGTGTTGTGCTGTAGGAGTAATCAGTGTTTGGGCCTGAGCTGTGCACATCTTTATATATGCTTCTTTTGTCTTCTTTAATTAGTTTATTGTTTGTTTAATAGAAAGAAATCCATTGAGATACCAAACCATCTAAGCAGTGAATATCACCGAGCGAAACCAAACCAGAATTAAAAATATTCTCAAAATCCGATTGCTAACATTATTGTAATATTGTATACCAAATAATCTGACTCAAATCTAATCAAACCAGCTGGCTCTATTTTTTCTTAATCAACATTTACACTGTTAAAATATACTTAATTTTAGTCCAAACCGAATCAAATTCGAGGCCAAATTGACAAGTACAGAAAAGTTAGCTAATTTAGTTTACTCTACTCAAAAACCAAAATAAATTAAACCGGACGAAACAAAATCTCTCATTGCTATAAGTTACAAAAAAAAACAAAGGGAAAATTTTAATTTAAATACTCAAATTGATAAAAGTTTGCACTTTAAATCTTGACGTTTGACATCTAACATTTTAAACAACGAAAATAATATCAATAAACTTACACAGTTGGCCTAAATTTTTATTACATTTTTTAATTTTTTTGAAAATGTAATCAAAATTTATTTAAAGTTTTTATCACATTTTAGTCATCAATGAAAGTATATACAAGAAAAAATTATAATTAAATATAATAAAATTATATTTCTTAAACAAATTTCAATATTTTAAAGTTTATAAAAGTGAAGTATATGAAAACTATATATTTTATAATTCTTAGAATTTTTGAGATTTTTTAAAAATTATTTTTATTTTTAAGATACATTTTGTATTTTTAAAATATTTTTTTATAAGTTTTAAAGTTTTAGTATTTTTTAAGTAATCATATTCATTTCATATCTATTTTACCTATTTTTATTTATTTCAATCGTTTTCATCAATTTATTGCTTAAAATATATTGCCACATCATTATTTTGATCTGATAATGAACAATATCGGTCACAATATTAACATGGTGAATAAGTAAGATAGTTTTAAAATTTAGTATGTTATTAAAATTAACTTATTGTTTAAAGTGTTAGAGCATTAAGACCAGCTCCATTGATAGGTTTTTGGAGAGGTTCTTCAGTAAAAAAGACTTAAAATTAAATCAAAAATGGCAAAATAGGGTAGAACCGCCTCTTAATTTAGAGGTTTAAGAAATGGTTAAAACCCCTATGTGGTGGCTTCCCATTGGACCTCTCTTTTCACACTAGATGAAAAAAAAAATCTTTTCTTTTCTTTGTTTTTTCTCTCTCTCTCTCTCTTTAAATTCTTTGTCTCTCTCAACGTTGATTGTGTGGAAATCACAGACAAGATGAAGTTTGATCGGTTTCTTCGACGGCAGTCAGTGTTTGTCGTCGGTGGGTGGCATCCTCCTCCTCGTCGATCGGTGGCATCCTCCTCCTCGTCGTCGGTGCTGTGGATTGATGGCGTCTTCTTCGTCAACGTCGGTCGGTGGCATCCTCCTCCTCGTCATCGGTCGGTGGCACCCTTCTCGCCATCGTCGGTCGGTGACATCTTCCTCGTCGTCGTCGGTGGGTGGCATCCTCCTCATCGTCGTCGGTGGGTGGCATCCTCCTCCTCGTCGTCGATCGGTAGCATCATTCTACTTAAAAAAAAAAATTAAAACCCTTATGAGGTTCTGCCATTGGAGATCAAAAAAATAATTAGCACAAACTAAGGTTCTTAAGCTTTCAAATCATCTTTTTAATTCTTAAATTAATCTAAAAAACCCATAAGAGGTTCTTATTGATGGAGTTGCTCTAATATCACAGGTTCTTAAGTAGGGTTGCTAAGATAATTATGATTTAAAAGAAAATAAAAAACACATATTAAACTAAGGTAAACTAAGGCACGATTCTTAATTAGGGGAAGCAAGCAACATATCTTAGTATACATGTGTCAAAAAATTAGAGAATAGAGGAGAGGTGTTGGGGTTGGTTTTGTCTCTCTCTCTCATGAATGACAAACCTCTTCTCTTCTCTCTCACTATGAATCTTCAACAGGAGAAAGATCACCTTCCGTCTCCGGCGTTAATCTTCGACCGTGTTCTAATAAACGGCGTCATCACGCCGTTGACTTTAACCGCCAAGAGAGAGCTAAATTGGACGAAATCCGGTCGGCGGAAATCGACAAAGGAGAAAGAGATCCTGAGCTTCGTCGTGGAAGGCAACAAGGTTAGAGTGAAGACCTTGGTGGAGAGAAGACCTTGGTGGAGAGAAGAGGAGGAGGAGGAATCTGCTACAGTGTCCTTGTTGAGGTAAAGTTGGAAGCTTTTCTACTGTGGAAGTATAAAATAGGAAACTTTTCTGTTCTCGAAGTGTTATTTTCACCCTTTCCATTTTAGTTGGAAGTAGTGATGATGTGTGCCTCTTTTTCTATTATCTCACTTGATTCAGACTAGAGAATTCGTGTCTTCAACGATCTTTATGACAAAGCGAATTACTTTTGTTTTTTGGAAGTATCTCTCAAAGGAAGCATTCTACTTTTTTTGATTATATGTTTAGTGGTTTGCTTCTAGGATTAGACGATTATTATATCGTTGCTGATTCCGACAATGGGTTCCTAATTTAGTAGGTTGTAAATGGACTGCTCGAAAGAGCAAACTGGAGAACTGCCTTGAAACTACCTATTGGAATGTCACTGCAGGTTTGTTCTGCTTTTGTCCTTCTCGTCTCTTGTGTGCTCCATGTGAGAGTTTAGATGTAAAGGTTATATTGTCACTAAGATTGAAACAATTGCTGTTTACCATACAGAAATTGATGTCTTGTGCATGAAGAACTTTAAGGGAAGTTCATATACTTTGTGATTACTTCATGTGTGCTGTAATTCTTGATGGCAGAAAGTGGTAAATGGCATGATAAAATCTTTGCTGGACCTCTTTGTTTGTATTTCCTTTGAGGAAGACACTGATCAATGAAAATTTAATAATTTTATATATTATTTTATTTTTTTATTGGTTGAAATGTGGTTAGGTGTATATGTAATTGTGTTTTTATTTTGAAAATATGTAAAATTAAATGTTTTTTTAATATGTGTGCAAAAAACTAAAACGAAAACTAAAATGAAACGGAAAGAGTAAGTATTAAAAATAATTAAGAGATATTGATGGATCTATAGGATAATCATGCTATGCTCTAGATATGGAAAGTCAAAGTTTAAAGTCGAAACTTTTGTCAATTTAAAATGCAATTTTCCCAAAAATAAACAAATGTAGCTGCCCAAACCAAAAGCAAGAATGGATTCAGAAATAGCTGTCGACAACTCTCCCGCTTATCGAATCTACAAGAGTGGCCGCATCGAGCGTCTCCTAGGAGAAACATTCAAACCACCGTCCCTAACCCCCGAGAACGGCGTCGTTTCCAAAGACACAGTCTTTTCCCCGGAGCACAACCTCTCCGTCCGAATATTCCTCCCGGAGAAAGCCTCCGCCACCACCGGTGAAAAGCTACCACTCCTCGTCTACTTCCACGGCGGCGGCTTCGTCATCGAGACCGCGTTTTCGTCGACTTACCACACTTTCCTCACTTCAACCGTCTCCGCCGCCGACTGCTTAGCGATCTCCGTGGACTACCGCCGTGCGCCGGAGTTCCCGGTTCCGGCACCGTACGAAGACTCGTGGGAAGCTCTCAAATGGGTACTCACTCACGTCTCCGGAACCGGACCGGAGACCTGGATAAACAAACACGGCGACTTCGGGAGAGTGTTCCTCGCCGGAGACAGCGCCGGAGCAAACATCTCTCATCATCTCGCGACACGAGCGAGGAGAGAGGGGATAGACTCGCTTATCTCCGGTGTCATCCTGATCCATCCGTACTTCTGGGGGAAGACTCCGGTGGACGAGTTCGAGACGAGAGACGAGAGGAAGAGGAGAAATATTGAAGACCGTTGGAGAGTGGCGTGTCCGGATAGTGAGGATGGAGTGGATGATCCGTTGTTTAATGTGGTCGGATCCGAGAGGGTGGATCTATCCGGGTTGGGTTGTGGACGGGTTCTGGTGGTGGTTGCGGGAGATGATATGTTTGTGAGACAAGGTTTGGGTTACGTGGCGAAGCTGGAGAAGAGTGGGTGGGAAGGGGAGGTTGAGGTGATGGAGGTTAGAGACGAAGGTCATGTTCATCATTTGAAGAGTCCTGATACTGATAATGCTCGTAAAGTGGTGAATAAAGTTGCAGACTTTATTAGAAAGTAAGATTATTGTAGTATGATTTTATATGATGATAACGAATATAAAGGAAAGATAATGTCTTACATCACTAAGATGAATTTTGAGGAGTGGGAAAGAGTAGATCTGTTGGAGATCATAAGATGTTGATTTTTGGTCATGGGGTTACACTAAGAGCACCTGTTAAAGATGTTGGGTGATGGAGTCAAGAGTGGTTCAATATCATCGTGCTTCGAACTGTGGTGTCCTCAATATTGCTACGAGTAGAATCAAATGGCATAACGAGCCATGTTTTTATATAAATGAATCTCAGTGGTTTGCTTAGTCTTTTGTGTGTTTCTAGCTTAAAGAGAGAAGTTTTAAACACTTGAAGAAAGCATTTCTTTAATTTCCAATCATTTATTTGTTTTGTTTGTTGCAGGCTTTCTATCTTTTCACTTTTGGTTTTTGAATGTTTGAGTAATAAGTATGATTCGTCCCAAGAAAATTTGTTGATAAGAATTTATGTATATGCATATATGTTTTGTTTTGACGAAGCAATTCCTAGAAAGATGGTAAAAAAAAATAAAGACAAAAGCGATGGTCGATCTTTTATGTTTTTATGATCTCACCAAAACATTCAATAGTGTTTGATTTAGATCGAGGAAAGTAAAGAAATGTAGTGAAACAGAGGTTTGAGTTTGTCTGTAGATTTTTCAAAGATGTGGCTTGTGTTCTGTTCTTGGAACCTTACTCAATTAGCCTAAGAATCTTCCTTCATATTCTTCTTTCAGAAAGTATCTACATAGAGAGTGTAAGATATAAATGATAGAAACTAGAAAGCAAAGGAGGAGCAGTCACTTGAATACTCTTGGCTCTGTTCTTCTAAAGACATGGCTAGCATTCACGCTCCTCAACACACTTATCTTGACTACACGATCATAAATCTGTTAAGTAGGTCCAAGAGCACCAAATTTTATCAGACAGCTTTTCTCAAGTCAGTTAAACATAGATTCATACATCTCTTTCAATATCTTGCAGCTATAAGTTTGCGGTTTTTGGAATGCGACTTTTAGATAACAGGATAATTGGCAATAAGTAGGGAAACTAATCTTAAGTTCTTAACGCAACTTGAGATTTAATTATTTTTTTTTATACAATATGGGAAGCTAAGTTCTTTCTGAATCTGGATCTACCAATCAAATGGGAAGTTTAAGTTCCTTTTTTTGTCCTGTCTCTCTTCTCGGGTTATCAATGTACAAAAGCTTTTAAAAGGTACTACCCTCTTTCAAGAAACCCACGTATTTATCTTGACTACACACTCACAAACCTGTTAGCTGCAGTTACCATAGCGTTTACACTAGGCCAAATAGGTCCAACCAGACCTAATTTCCTCACACAGCTTTCTCAAGTCAGTTAACATATACATTCATGCATCTCTTTCAAAATATTGCAGCTACTTATGTTTTGCGGTTTGTTATCACAGGATAATAGGCAGTCTGTGATGTTTGCAATGGCTGGAGGAATAGTTCTTAACCTTGGAACCATAGCAACACAATATGCTTGGGCTTTTGTTGGTTTATCAGTCACTGAAGTCATCACAGCTAGTATCTCTGTTGTTATCGGTAAACTATTCTTTCATCAATTACTTTTTAACTGACTATCTCCTTCTTCTTCTGACTATGACTTTTTTGGTTCTTTCATTATTATTTTTTTTGGGTAGGCACAACGCTGAACTACTACTTGGATGATAGAATCAACAGAGCTGAAGTCCTTTTCCCGGGCATAGCTTGTTTCTTGGTAGCTGTTTGTTTCGGCTCAGCTGTTTATAAATCAAATGCAGCTGATAACAAATCTAAACTCCAAGAACTCAAAAAGTTTAAAACTATATATTCACTACTAGTTTTTTGTGTTGGCTTACTTTGGTGTGGTTTGGCACTAATCTTGATTCTTGTTTCAGCTTAGAGAATGTTTCATCTTTCCCAATGGAGACAAATCCTGCAAACGGGTTAGCTAAAGAGAAAGGGAGTGCAGTTTTTCTTATAGAGCTTGAGAAACAAAGAGCTATAAAGGTTGAAAGTAACTAACTTTTCCTTAACAAAAGTAACTAGTAATTAATATCATCTCTGAATGCTCAAGAGTGATGTCTATAGGTTATTGGGAAAAGCACAATAATTGGACTAGCTATGACTTTCTTTGCTGGTATCTGTTCTCACCTGCATTCAACTTAGCGACAAACGATCAATGGCACACTTTGAAACATGGAGTTCCAAGACTCAATGTGTACACAGCTTTCTTCTACTTCTCAGTCTCTTCATTTGTGAGTGGTGTGATACTTAACATCAAGTTTCTCTATTGGCCTTTACTTGGTCTGCCAAGATCTTCTTTCAGGGCTTACCTCAATGACTGGAACGGTAGAGGATGGTCTTTGTTGGCTGGACTTCTCTGTGGTTTTGGTAATGGTCTTCAGTTTATGGGCGGTCAAACCGCCGGTTATGCAGCTGCAGGCGCTGTTCAGGAAAGATTTGACTTGCCTTTTTCAAATCATTTTCTATGTCCTATGGGTTTTTTTTCCAGGTTTTCACTATTAACATTTTCTCTGGATTGAATAAAAAAATACATATATTTATACTTTGGTTTTTGATGGGCTTCAGGCACTTCCACTTGTGAGCACTTTTTGGGGATAATGCTGTTTGGGGAGTACAGGAAATCATCGAGAAGAACATATATACTTCTTACCAGTATGCTCTTCATGTTCACTGTTGCAGTCGCGGTTCTTATTGCCTCATCAGGACATAGAAAATGATATGAAAAAGCAAGTCACATAAATACATAAACAAGCGAAACAACCAATGGAGGTCTCTTTGATTACTATTTTTCTATACAGGATCGCCTCGGTATTTTAATTTAGTCAACGGGTTATATTTGCAATTATAAAGAAAAACAAAGAGGTATTTTTACATGCTGACTCTTCGAGGTCGCTTTAGTTAAGCATGCATGCAACAAAAATTTATATGAAAATTTGCTACAAGTTTTCACTCTCATGATCAACAAATTGATATCTACTTTTGCTTCGAGTCCGACCACCTCCTCCACCGCTCAGCCGTTGACAAATCCGCCGTCTCCATCGCTTCCAGATGAGATCGTTGTAGCCTGCTTAGCACACATATCTAGATCGTACAACCCTAAACAGAGCCTGTCCTTGTTTTTCTGAGGCTACAAGCAAAACACAAAAAAATGGCCGAAAATTTGAAGTTGCACATGATTGGCTTCGAACCCTTGTCATAAAGAACAATATATAACCTTTAAGCCACTGGGCTAAAAGCACCTAACGATTATTCTGCGGCTGGTTATATACTTAATTTATTTACGGCCGCAAGCACCTGCTTCTTTAGCTTCCGTCCAGGGCCGCCTCTGACCCTAAACTCTCTTAGGTGGGTTCTTAAGAGGTGGAGTTCTTTGAGGCTTATCCAAAAGCTAAGAATCACCCCTTCTCTCTCTTCTTCTGCAAGAGCCATTTTTTTAAAGTTTTTTGTACTGTTCACAGGTTCCACTGACAAGTGACGGTCCGCGTTAATTTATTTTTTTCTTTTTTATTTTTAAAAAAAATCAGAAAAAACCAAAAGAAAATGTTAAGAACTCATAAAGGGCTCTTAAGATTAAGCATGCTCTTACCTCCTCTCATCTTTTTCATTCAGCTATACCGTGCGCCATCTCACTTCACAACACGTGAACACGTCCTTCATGTATGGTTACAGTTATAAAAATATATAGATATTAAAATATATTGTTAAATTTCTTGGACATCCAATTTTAAACCAATTGGTGATAAATGAATTGACCCAAATTTTTTATACATTACTTAAATTCCTTATATATTTTTAATATGAGATTTTCTATCCAACACTCTCCCTCGAAATAATGGTGCGTATAACCATTAATCTCGCAGAATCTATCATAGTTCATTTGAAACAATGTTTTTTATTGTTTAGCAATCTCCAAGGACTGCGCCTTCTCTGGACTATTAGTTAATGGGTTGATCAGGCCAGTATCCGACTCGAATTAATAGGTCTGGGTGTGAGCCCGTTCTGATACCATGATAAATTTTAAAGGTTTCCGACTTAAAACCAATTGGCGATAAGTGAGTTGACCCAAAGTATATATATATATATATATATTACTCAAGTTTTTTATATATTTCCAATGGGAGATCTTATCTCCAACATATCTTTATATATAAAATAGTGTTTTCTCTCATGTGAGGTTGTCACTTCATCAAATAGACTCACCACAAATTAACACATCATTTTAATTATTAAAAATTTATTAAACAATCCACATTTATCACTTTCTTATTATTTATACTAAATATATTAATACAATATTAAATAGTCCATATATTTTAATGATTAAATATTAATTAGTTACAAACCAATTCTCAACTTTTATTTTAAATATTGTTTTAACATAATTTTAAATAAACATTTTAATGATTAAAGATGATTTAAACCCAAATCAATTATAATTTTAAAAATTTAATTAATATTTTAGAATAAATATTAAAAAATATAAAATTAAAACTTTTTGTTGTACTAATATATTTATATTTTAAGTACTTTAAAGATTTATATAATCATTTACATCATGTATTTATAACTGAAATAAATATTAAAATATTTACATAATTTATAATTTAAATACAAGTAAATAAGCCGAAAATAATATGAATAGTCATTTATCAATTGATATCATAGACCATAAAACCATGAGAACTTTTTAAAATAAGTATTCAAGAATTTATATTGTTTCATTAAGCACTATAATCATCTACAATATATAAAATCATCTACGTCATATATATTAAATTATTTTAATATTTATTTTTAATATATATTGGTTTGAAATAAATATTAAAATATTTTCATTATTTATAATTTAAATAATGTAAATAAATTGAAAAGAATACGAATAGTCATTTACCATTTGATATCATAAATGAAAACAACATAAATTATTAAAAATAGTATTAATAAATTTAGTTGTATTAATCTATTTGTGTAAGCTTTAATTTTTCCATTGAAAAATTAATGACCAGTGTTAATCAAAACTTATACATAATAATACTTTTAACATTATATATAAGTAAATAATGTTAAGTAAAATCACAATATTAATCAATACAATAAAATATTTCAATTTAATGATAATATATAGTAATTTATTAATATGTGATAAGCCATTTATATTAAATAAATTTAATGTCAAAAATCATATCTTAAAAATTAATTAATATCATTTTGTTTTGCATATCATAATTATTTATTTGGATAACATGGTATACTTGGACATTAAATATAATAACATATACAAAATTCAAACAAACATTTATCTTTATGACTAATAAAATTAGTAGGTTTTCAAGTTGCATAACTAATTTAAAATATGTTAAGTATAATGCATTATCCATATTTCTATTTTAAATTTAGATAATTATAGTTATAAGAAATTTGCTTAATATTAAAGCCAAAATAGAACAAATATCGAAAATAAAATAACACATTTATATTTTCGTGAATTGTTTTAATAGTTAAACAATTATATAATTTATAAAAAGAATGATAACAAAATAGTGAAGTTGATGTAACTTATTATTGTCAGTAAAATAAAAAATAAATAAATCATAAGTTATATGAACATAAGATCTAAAGTTATTATATCTAACTAATTTTGAAAAATAAAATTCATTACTTACTAACTTAAAAATCTTAAATGTAATTTCAATACTGATAAGAAAAAATATATATACCGCAAGAGTTCAATAAGAGACGCAATATCAAATAAAATGACAAAAAATAAAGAAGAGAAAAAGTGCAACTAAATGACTTATACAAAATAAACAAATTAGAAAAATATACACCGACATAATACAAATAGAACATAAACTTATTCAAATCGTATTAAAAAACTTAGTCAACTGAGCAAAATTAAACAAAATTAAGACTTGACAATTTTACAACAAACAAATTCAACGGAAAAAAAGATAAGAAAATAAGAAAAATAACAAAAAAAATAATGATCAACACATACTAAAACCAAGCCCTTTAAAACTAACACAAAATTTAAACACTTTTGAGATTGTCACATGGGATTCCACGTCAAAAAGTTTTTTCGTGACAACGCAACACGTTTCCCAAACATTAAAACACTGCGATTTATTAAATATAGCAGTATAACAACATGTAACTTATATAATATAATTAATAATATATATAATTTTTATGATATGATCTTCATATTTAAAATGTTGATTTACGCAGTTTTATATTTTGTTTTAAGTTTTAAATTTTTTTTTCATTTTTATCAAACTAAGTAAAACATTTTTTTTGACAAAAATTTGTGCTAATATTTATTTATTTAACAATATTATGAATTTATTAATTTTTAATTCATGAACTTTATTATTGATATTAACTTTAAGAAAACAGAAAACATATTTTACTTAAAAGTTATAATATAATTTTTTTTTATGTTTTAGTAAAATTGATATCTAATTCATAAAATATTACAAAAGCTAAATATATTTATTGTTTTTTGATATTAAACTTAATAGATCGAATACCAGCGGTATATAAACCAAACCAAATCAAAGTATCTATGGTTTTATTATAGTTGCTATTTTTGTAAATTAAAATATCTAAAATTCAAAATCCGGATTGAAAATCTCTACAAATTAACCAAATATGGTATTAGAAGTTAAAGACTTGAAAATTGTTTGACTAACAAGTAAATACTCACACCACCCGAATCAAAAAAAATTACAGATACATACAACAACCTTATTTTCCGGTAAAAGAACCCTCAAACATGATTAACAAACCTAGTTAATAACACCTTATAAAAAAGGTTGAGCCCAACATTTTTAACAAACCTAGGATAATACCTCCAATCACTAGAAGAACTTTTATAAGGTCCAACCAAATGTATTCGCTTCAAAACCCACCATTTTTTAAAACATACAATACACATCTTTTGGAAATGCAAACTTAAAATACAAACCACAAAATCATATAAAAATAATAACCTAGATCATAAGTCAAGTATGTCCCACCCGTAGGGCGGGCCGACCCTAGTATTTGCATATTAAGATGACGAATTGAACTAATGCAATAAGTAAAATTAGTCTCATTTGCTCTAATAAGAATCAAAAATAAATATACTTCAATTTGAATGAATATAAATAACTCAATATACCTACCAAATAACTAACTAGACTAACCCAATTTATTATATCCAAAATCAAAGATCTAATAACATAAAAACCTACTATTTCAGGGTAATATTTTATTTATTTCGTATGTATAAATTAGTGGATATATCAAATTATATTAATAAATAAAAATAAAATATCCACTAAGTTTACCTTTTTTTACAAAATAAATATGTATGAGATTTCAAAATATTATCTTTAATTTCTTTACGTAATATTTAATTGATCGATATTTTAGTTTATTTTTTCTATTTAATTCTCAAAAGTATATATTATGTTATACATAATTTTACTAAAATATGTTTTATATCTAAAATAACAACCAGCTTAAATGAAAGTAATAATTAAAATTTTAATCTATTTAATTTTTTTAAATATAGTTGAATTCAGAGAAGTAAATGTAATATAGTTTTCAAGTGATAATTAAATTGATTAAATTAAGTTTAAATGGGTAACCAACAAAAACAAAATCAACTAAATATCACATATACAAAATCACATATCTAATTAAAAAAACGTAATATTATTAATATAAATTATAAATTAGTTAAATTAAATTAAAAAATATTTATTTTATTTATAAATATGAACACGAGATAATCACTTCGTATATCCATTAGAAATAGACACAACATAGTTTCTAAAGACTTAGGTAAGATCAAGACCTAGTTAACGAGGATTGGAGATCACTAGAAGAGCACACCCCAAACAGATTCTCTCTGTTATTCCGATGTCGAACAAGAAAGCAACCCTTTCGTGGCTTCGGGATGAGATAGTTATAAACTGTTTAGCCTACATATCCAAATCCTCCTACCCGAAACTCTCCCTAGTCTCCAAGAGATTCCACTCTCTCATCTCATCCAGTGAGCTCTTACATGCTCGAACTCACTTGAAAACACGTGAACACGTCCTTGAAGTTTGCTTACAGTTGCCCGGACTTAATCTTCCCTCCTGGTTCAGCCTCTGGATAAAACCTGATCAGATCCTAACCAATGACATGGAAGAGGAAGAGGAGGAGAATAACAACAACAAGTCCACCACACGAAATACTTTGTTGCTAGGTATACCCTCTTCCTTGTATGGTCCTTATGCATCAGCAATAAAACTGGGCATGGTTGGCTCTGACCTCTACGTAGTCAGAAACTACAATATTCCACTCATGTGGATCTGCGATGAGAGCACTCACACCTGGAGAGAAGCACCTAGCATGAAGGTGGCTCGAGAGAATCCTATGGTGGGTTTCTTGGATGGGAAATTATATGTAATGGGTGGTTGCAAGGCAGATGAATCTATCAACTGGGGCGAGGTTTTCGATACAAGGACTCAAACCTGGGAGTCTTTACCTGACCCTGGTGATGAGCTCCGCTTGGCTTTAATCAAGTCAATTATGGTAACCATGGGAAAGATTTACGTTAGGAGCAGTGCCGAGAATGAGTATTGTTATTATGATCCAAAGGAAGGTAAATGGTGCATTGGAGAAAATGTACTGCAGGTTGACAGAATGTTTGTAATAGATAATGTTTGGTACTTATGTGGTGAACAAGGTTGCTCGTGGTTTGACACAAAGCGTCAAGAGTGGAGTGGTTAAAGGATTGGAGGTGTTGAATAAGAATTGTTGTGATGGTGCTCTTGCAGTAGCTAACGACTGTGGGAAACTCTTAATCTTGTGGGACAAGTTTGAGCAGCCTGGCGAGAGTGAAAACAAGAACATTTGGTGCTCGGTGATTGCGCTTGAAAGAGGCGATGACGATGTTTGGGGACACGTTGAGTGGGCTAGCGTTGTGCTTACCGTTCCCAGTTCATACGTTTTCTTGCGCTGTCGACAGGTATTGGCTTGATCATGCTTTAGTTCTTGCCATTAACAATGTCACAATGCCTTTTGGCTTATAAGTTGCAAACTTCTTTCGTTGATTTAGATTTCATATGTAATAATGCTACAATTTCTTGGCTTTTTATCATCACTTTTCAGTACCCAAATCTTGGACTAAAGCCTAAACTGAGTTTGACCAATGAAAATTATTACAAGAGTAAGTCAAGGGATCTCACTAACATAGAAAAAAGTTTTAGAGAGGAAATACTTTCTTGTGCTTGAAGTATAACACAAAACCAAAATATAAAAGTCCGCATCCAATACCTGCTACTAGCAAAACCCATTGGAACATGGTCGGATCCTTGAAAACAGAGTCTTGCAGGTTCATCCCGAAAACCGCGGTTACAGCTGCAAAAATGGCTGCCACAAAGGTTGCTGCGGTGAGAAGCAGTTGAAACTGAATCAACTGATTCTGTACATTCCCCTTAGAAAGACACATGGACACATAGTCAGAGACTCCGACAAATATGAAACAAGAACAAGATAGACAATGCTTAGTTTTGTCTGTTGTTACCAGCTTGATGTTGATCAGATCCTCTGTATCATCAATATACTCTTTCAGCTGCAAACACAATATCATAAATCAAAATGGTAAATAGAAAAAAAACATCTCGTTGTAACAAATGTAAAAATCTAACCGATGATAATTTGCTGAGTGTGTTATCAACAACGACGAAGTAGGCTTCTAGCAACATCTCTAGTTGGTCAATGTTCTCTCCGATGCTAGATGAGCTTAACAAGCTTCTGTGTGAGCCAACGACGCTGCTGAAGGCTCTTTGAAGCTTCCCAAGGTTTCCACTGATTGAACCAACAGGTGAAACAGGCGCAGACTTTGAAACTATTCCTGAAGATCCAAAGTCCTCATCGAGGTTATCTTCTAACTCCACTGAAGCATGAGCCTCGGATCTTTCTTTCTTCTCAGTTAGATACATCTCAGCCATGTCATCATCATCATCCATTAAATGTTCTATTTCATCACAGACCTGCAAATTTTAAGAAACCCCCAAAATCAAAATGTATGGTACCATATTTTTCTAAATTTGAAGGATTCTTTGTATGTTGTTTACCTTCTGAACTTTCTGTGTTAAGGCAAGGAGGCGACCTTTTAATCTTCGTACATGTTCTAGATTAAGTGTGCTGATGTTTGTAGCTAGTTCATCAAGAACAGGATACACCTCCATCTCTAGCTCATTCACCTATTTAAAATCAGATCCACCAAAAGCTTTTGAGCTTTAACTATCTTGAACAATGATCTCAGAGGCGAATATGTTCATACCTGTGCATCTAAAGACAAGCAAGATAATTCCAAAACCAGCTCCAACGCTTTAAACTCAAACGGCAAATCATCTGAAACCAACAGTTCTTTATGTTATCAGCAATCTAACCAGTATCATAACTCCAAGCCACCAAAGCTAATATCAAAACCAACTGACCTTTGAGATTCAAGTTTTGGTTTGACTGGAGGCGTTTACACAGTTCAGACTGGTACTGAACAACAGATGCATCCCTAGCATTCATCAGAATAACCTCCTCGGCAGTGATTATACATCTGATCTTCTCAAGGCTGACCACTATGGCTCTCTCACGCCCCAAGATACTCGAGGGGTAAATAAACAAAGGGTCAAGAAGTCTCAAATCCCTTGATGGTAAGGAACAACGCTTCATTATAGTTGCCTTGTCGAGCTCTAGAACCGTCGAGTTCCCATTCTCATCAATCTTGACCCAAGAACGACTAGATTGGCCTCTCTTCTTAAGGCCAGAATAAGGATGCCCACGGTTGCTTTGACCATCAAGAGTAACAGGTCTACCAATCTTTTGGGAAGATATGAAATCTGGTAGAGTAGAGGTGGAAAACGGATCCGGTTGTTCTCCCATGTTTCTATATCCGTTCTTGCTTACAGGCTACTGAAAAGGTTGATGTATCAGAAGCAAACTACTGCAAAGCAAGGGGAAAACAACAGCTTTGACATGAATCTAGATTTATGTTGAAACCATGTAACCTCATCTTCTTCAACTGGTCTCTCTCTCCAAGAAGTTAACAAAGAGAGAGAACAAAAGCCTTACTTACATTAACATTAAAGACTATATATCTCAATGACACAGTGAAACCCATACATCAAAATAAGATAACTTTAGTTCTAAAAGGTAGTGAACATGTCATACCTCTAAAACTCCCAAATTAATCTAGATTGAAAAACTGGGTATTGAGTTCCAAAACGAGAAATGAAGAAAAGGCACAGACTTTACAGTAAAGGATTGATCCAATTCAGTAGAAAGTTTCTCAGATTGCTAACCTATCGAATACAATTTGCCTGCGATCAATTAGGTCGATTCCAAATACATACGATCGAAGAAAAGTAAAGATTCATGAAAACAAATCACAAACCCTAGATTCCAAAAAGACTTCACCTTTCGTTTACAATCTCATTCAGTTTCCGAAGCAGCAGCAGCAGAAAGAAGAACAATAATTTTTTTACACAGAACAAGACAAACGTATATCAAGACATGTGTTAAAAAACAGACAAAGGCTATTGGATGGGACACGGTTTGTAACATAGACCAAACCGTAGGAGATCACCTTCTGAAGTGGTTAGTAAGATAAAAACAAGTAACAACATAAGAAGTTGACATGGCGCGCGAAACGCAGCCATGGTTAGTTAAAAAGTTCCGAACTTTACTACATACCAGAGACAATGAAGAGAACCAAAACCTAGATCTCCTTTGCTTTCTCTAACAAGAAAACAAAACTTATCCAAGTGTGAAGAAGAATCATCGTCACTGAATAAAAGATTGTCGTCTAGCTTCGTCTGATCAAATCATTTTCCAAGTATGTATATTGATGATCATTGCTTTTGATTGTTCTTTAGGTGTTTATGGAATCAGAAGATGATAAGGATGAAAACAAACAAGTTTCAGGAGATCAGTTACAAGAAGGTGAAAATGGAGATGATGAACATAAAAGGATCCATTGAGAAGAAATATGAACTGTAAATCATTCACTCAGAAACACATTCAAGATCTTTCTCTTCATTGTCATAATTGTCTTCGCCATCTTCTTCATATTCATCATGACCAAAACATCTATCCCAAGTTTCTTCAACGAATCTGTTAAGTTTTATAGGTTTCCAAGTTAACACCAATTAACCGTAAGTAGACTGACACAAATCACTAATATATTATTCAAGTTTTTTTCTTATCTTTCTGATGTAGGATTTTTTTTCTCCAACAGAATCATCTCTTTCAAGTTTCAAGAGAAGCAAATCGAATATGCCAGCTGATTGGAGCTTCACTCCAAACAAATTACTCTTCAGTATTCATTCATTTAGGAAGATATGATGAAATCTAGTGAGTTTTTAAATCAGGAGAGGTGCACTTCCTATGCCTCCTCCACCAGGAACAGAATCAAAGGTTGTTGATTCAGATAAAGAGGATGAGGAGGAAATTGTTATAGTAGTAGAAGAAACACATAAAGAGGAAGATGAGGATAACAGAGATAGCCATGATGAGAAAGAACAACTTCCTGCTGTTTCTTGGAAAACTCCTACAACTTCTTATCGTTCTAACCAAAGCTCAAATAGTGCGCATTCCTTCACCTCCCCCCATTGTCAGACTCTCATTTTCCCTTATGCCTTCTATTTTGCTTTGTTATTCTTTTGGTTTAGTCTTTAGTGATTAGTGATTGATTGCGGTTTGTTTTTTAAACAGTTTTGCAGGAGCTACAAGAAGTGATTCAGCAACTGCAGAAACAGAGGATAAAAAGAAACAAGCTAAGCAATCACAAGAGATACAACAAGGAAAGCAGAAGCATCCAACGATGTGTAGGTAATACTCATGCTTTCCTCCATGTTCTTGGTGTTTTTCTTCACGTTCATCATGTTCTTGTTAAGTTATACTAACAGTTTAACCAGTTAAATGGAATCCAAATTGGGCATGTTGTGTTTAACCAGTTAATCAAATGATTTAAGTTGGTGAAAGAACAAGGGTTCAAACCAGTTATAATCCAAAGTATCCCCACAAGAATCATAAGTTTTAGCTCTTCCAAAAAGTCTAGAATTTCAATCAAAATAGTCTAGTTTTTGGCCTGAGCATTGTCATGACCATTCTGAGAAGCTTTAGCATCACCACTCTGTCTCCCAGGCCCGTTTCTCCCAGAGCCTCTTCCTCCATTAACACCATTGCCCCGAGGTCTATACCCCTCCTTTCTGTAACCATTCTCATTCCTATTGTTGCCATTGTTCCGCGCATAGGCTCTCCTGCCATTCTCATTGTTGTTGGCTGCAGAAGAATTCAAATAAACAACACTCAAGATTATAATTCCATAAAGCTATCATCTAGGAGATAACAACATTGCCATTAAGGAAACTTGCCTCGTTTTTCTTCAATAGATGCTCGTCTGTTTCCGACAAAAATTGGAGATTCCTTGTGTGCCTAGAGTTGTACACTCCAATATCAGACAAAAAAAACTTCGAAGTATATTTGAAGTTTTCGAGCTTGATGAGCAAAAAACATACCTTGAAGACATTTTTGATGGATTCACTGTTTTCAAAGGCCACAAACCCAAAACAGTTTCTTTGTTCCTGAAAAATTTTTAAGCGTGCGTGTGAGTGAACAAGTTTTCGAAAGCACACAAAAACATTTTCTCATTGTTAAGATGTTTGTAAAGAACTGACCGTGTAGCTTCTGACTTGGATGCCACCTTTTCTAATAGCTCCAAAGCCTTTAAATGTTTCAAACAGTTGCTCTGGAGTCGCATCCATAGGCAAGTTCGCAACGAATATGGAACCACCTTGAGCTGGTTGTTCAGTTGGTCCAGCAGAAGGAGCTTTGGTCTGAGGAGCAGCTACTGGGGCAGGAGCTTTGGTCTGAGGAGCAACTCTAGGCTTTTCAACAGGTTTGGGCTTTGCAGGTGAAGCTTTAGCATTGAACTGAGTGCCGTTTTGAGCAGCCTGTACGTATTGCAACGGAACTAGGGATTAGACTTAACTTTAAAGATATAACAAAACAGAACATGAAACTACACACAACAAGGACTCACAATTGCTGCAAAGGATTTCTTGGGACCAGCATCCTCTTGAGGTTTTGCTTCAACAGCAGCTTTAGGTAAGTCGCTCTTTCCATTCACAACGTTCTCCTTATGAACTTGACTAGGAGTCACAACCGTCTCTACAACTTCATTTGCAGGCTCTGCTGGTCAAGAGCAATGAATCAAAACAATGTTCAAGAATGTAAGTTTTGATTTGTTGAAAACACTTACCAGCGACAGTTTCTTTTGGACTCTCCTCGACCTCGACCTCCTTAGTAACTTCTGGTTCAACAAACACATCAGAAACGTACCTAAAGACATCGTTCAGAACAAAGTAGTTATCATTCTGTGGCACAAGGAAGAAAGACTGAGTAAAACCCTTTCTTTCTCCATCCTTGCCAATCACTAAACCGGCGACTAGAGTCACAACTGCGTTCTTCAACGACGCTTGAGAATCAGCAGTCAGAATCTGGATCTTCGAGTTTTGGTAGTCAACGGACATTATCTGATCATTAATAGCCTGCAAGATTTTGGTGTAATGAATAAAAGCAAACAAAGACATGATACTACTATATAGTTAGTTTGGTTTATGTCTTTAAAAGGGGGCTTACTTTCAATGACTTGACAGAAACCATTTCACCATTGAGACCTGGCCTTCCAAGCACACTCTCCTCGAGATAGAATCTGTAAGCTTCAGAGGGCTTTTCATAAAGGTGGGTGTAGTATCTCTGAACGAAGGCATTGCCTACAATGTGTGCATCCACTGGAGCGTTAGATTCAGGTGTCATCTCTGCATAATCCAATCAGAAACTAGTCGTTAAGACAATCGAAAGCAGAGAGTATTGAACAGAAACAGAGTAAAAGAGGTTTCTTTATCCGCAAAGACCAGAATGAAACAAGACAAAGCCGTAATCAAATACTCCAATTCAAACAGAGTATGTTCATGTTTCAATTACACAAAACTTTAATGCAACAAATACACTAGATTCCCCATTCAGACACTCTAATCTGCAATTAAAGTATCTCAATCAAGCTTTAAAACAAACAACAAAACATGCAAGTATGTTTGTACGGAAAAACATCAGCTCACTGTAATTGCAAGTACACAGTATTTAAGGCTTAAACTAAACTTCCATAGATCTATAAGCGCCTCGATATTGAGAAAAGAGAAAGGTCTAAACTTTGCTGCGAACTGAACCAAAAAGGGTAAACCTTTGTGGAAGAAACAGTAGAAACTAAATACACATAGCATAAAAGAGACAAGTAGGTACCTGGTAATCTATGGAGAAGAAAACAGAATCAATCAGACTAGAGAGAGGGAGGAGAAGGATGAAGTAGAAAAAGAGTTCCTTAGTGATGTTGTATATATATGCCTTCTAGGGTTTTACTCTTAATCATCTCTTAAGAGATTTGGGCCAATTACTTTGATTTTATTCCTTTTTCACTTTTGGACACTATCCATTAATATTGTGCCACGTAATCATATCCGAGTAATGGAATGTTTGATCAGATTACGTGTTAATCAGGCTGAAAATTCCAAAAATAAAGAAAGAAGCCCCCGGCGAGGATCGAACTCACGACCTTTCGCTTACGAAGCGAACGCAATACCACTATGCTACGGAGGCAACTTGTTCAATAGCTGAGATTTTGATTTGAAGTTTGTTTTATCTTTGCTTACAGAGCTAAAGCAATATCGTCACAACTGTTGACGGGAAGGAGACCAGAGGGAGAGAGACGCCGCCGGAGATTATGTGCGGAATTGCAGTCATAGTGTGCGGCGTCCGTATCGAACTCTCGACGCTTTCGTCTCCATCGGAGCCTCCTTTCGAACGAGTAAATCTCTTCTCCGACCTCACTTTTGATGAGTTTGATCTCTTACGGTATCATTGGCGTTTGAAAGTTCGGAGCTTTAAATCTTTTGGGTTTGAAGTTAAGGGCTTTGCTCTGTTTCAAGTACCCATTGATCTTGTTTGTTGAATGAATCACAAAACTCTGTTTTTGATATCTAAGTAGAAAGAAAAGATCACTCTTTTGTGTTTTGTTCATACCAAACTCTGTTTTTACTGGTAACTTGAATTTGCTTCTTTTTTTTTGGTTAAATCAGTTACAATTCTCTGTTGAAGATGTGAAATCTGTGTTAAGCCAAAGAGGTCCTGATAGTGTAGGCGAAAAGAAGATTCTTCTTCAGCCAAAACTACCAACTTATGCTCAAGAATCTGTGTCTCTCTCTGTTTTTGAGGCTACTGGAGGAGCTTGTAACCTTGAGAATACTACTTCTTCCGGTGAACTGCATTTTATAGGTTCCACATTGCAGCTTAGAGGAACTAGTCCTATAGTCCAGCCATTGGTTGATTCCTCTGGAAACATTTTAGCTTACAATGGTGTGGCTTTCTTCTTAAGCTCTCTCATTGGTGTCTTTTTGTTATATTCTACAATACGGATTGGTAGTTTGGTATGTTTATCATGCAGGAGAAGTATTTGGAGGAATTGAACTTAGTAGCTATGATAATGATACTGAAATTCTTTTGAAGTCTTTAGAGAAGGCAAAAGCTTTAGTTCCAGATGTTCTTTCTATGATTAAAGGCCCCTGGGCCATTATATATTGGCAGGTAACTTTGTATCTTTCCTCTATTTTTCTCATAGCATTTTACTTGCTCTTACAAATTTCTTCTCTATCAGGAAAGCTCAAGAACACTATGGTTTGGTAAAGATGCTTTTGGTCGGAGGAGCCTCCTTGTTCACTGGCCAACTGTGGAAGACCCTCGTTTTCTTCTATCGTCTGCTTCACCAGTTTCGTCCGTTGGTAATGGATCTGGTTTGTATTGCTTAGTAGAATAAGTTTGTCCCTTTATGTACACTTCAAGTCCAAGAAATATATGTTCTTTGACAGGATTGGATTCTGAAAATGGTGATAGCATTCATAGATTTTGGGAAGAGCTTCCATGTGGAGTGTACAGCATGTCTTTTGGGGTTTCAGAATCCGGTTTATGCATATGTGGTGAAATCACAAAGCACGAATGGAGAAATAACATGTTGAAAGAGTTGATTGAATGGGACAGGAGTTTAGTTGTACCAAGACCTGAAGATCTATCAATGTCTTCAATTCAAGAAGAGGAAGACAATGCTATTTCAACTTCTTCAGGTACTGCTTAACTTTGTCAGACTCCTCCAGTTATGTCTGAATTTCATATGCCTGACAAGGTTTAGTTTTAGGATTCTCGCAGACTGTTTTGGCTGTTCTAAAGGAATCAGTGAGGCGGCGAACTTCACTACATAGCATTTTTCAGGTATGAGCTTCCTAATGAATGCTTTATGAAATACTGCATGGTTAGTCAATAACTACCTCAGAAACACCTTCTTATTGGCATGAACAGGGAGACAAAGAAGTTGTTCCAGTAGCTGTTCTTTTCTCTGGTGGATTAGATTCTATGATTCTCGCTGCACTGTTGGATCAGTGCCTTGATCCAAAATGTAATTATTTGTATGCAATGTTTTCTGAAATTAGTTTTGATTTTCAAAACTGTTTTCTTTCTTTCAGATGAAGTTGATCTCCTTAATGTCAGCTTCGATGGTCCTAAGGCTCCTGATAGAATCTCCGCCAAGGCTGGAATAAAGGAACTTAAAAATATTGCTCCTTTGAGAAGGTATTAACTCTAGATACGTTGTTTTATAAATGCATGTCTTCTTCTTAACATTACTGCAAACATTCTTGGAAATTTCAGGTGGAAGCTTGTCGAGATTGATGCTGATCTGCCAAAGTTAACCTTCGAGACAAAGCGTGTTATGTCACTCATAAATCCCGCAGATACTTACATGGTAAACTTCAAAGCCTTGAGTGTTCCTCGTTACATTCTTCCAAACTTGAGGTTTTCTGATTACATTCTTCAAAACATGCAATGTTGTAGGACCTTAACATAGGAACAGCACTTTGGCTTGCTGCTCGAGGTGATGGTTGGATTCACGAAGGAAGTGGCAATCAAGAAGATAGCCAACGAATTAGATATAAGTCTGATGCTAGAATATTGCTTGTTGGCGCTGGTGCTGATGAACAATGTGCTGGTTATGGTAGGCATAGAACAAAATATCGAAACGGGAGGTATATATAGATATTTCTCTAAATGGATGTAAATTAATAGTAAACTCATCTCGCAAGTTTTGTTAATTTGTTCAGCTGGACTACCTTGGATCAAGAAATGAAATTGGATATGCAGAGAATTTGGAAAAGAAATTTGGGTCGAGATGATCGATGCATTGCAGATAATGGTAAAGAGGTAAATATATTATGTCAGCGCCATGGATAAGAACTCAAATCATTTTGTCTTTGTGCTCTGTTCTCAAATGTTTTATATAATACATTTTTTCAGGCGCGTTTCCCTTTCTTAGATGAGGATGTGATAAAAACTCTACTTGACATTCCCTTGTGGGAAATAGCTGATCTTGAGCAGCCAAGTGGAAAGGGAGACAAGAAGATTCTTAGACAGGTGAATATGCTTCTGTCATTTTTACTTTTCTAAAAAACCTCAAAAACGTATTAGAAACTTCACAAACCGAGGTGTGAGTGACTTATAAATCTTGAAGGTTGCAAAGTTGCTTGGTTTACATGAAGTTGCAAAGATGCCTAAGAGAGCAATACAGGTAATAAGAGATGTTCCTGAAGATAACTCCAACTCATACCAGCAAAGCTGAAAGCTTTGTGTTGTGTTTGTATGTCCTCTCTCACTAAGGATTTGGTTGTGTGTTTCAGTTTGGTTCGAGAATAGCTCGTGAATCAAATAGGAAGAACTTTGGAAGCAGCCGAGCTGCTAATCAGGCCTCTGCTGGGAGCGTGAGATTCAACGCACCGTGAGAATGAAAGGCTATCATATTGATCCCTAGACGACTTCTGTCAGATCACATTTTTGTGTTGTATTGTATACAAAAGGACTATTCTTTCAAGGGTTTTCCCGCTTGAAAACTTGATGTGTGTATGGTCATATGCATGTGACATCATCATCAGTTGTCAAACATTTGTTGAAGAACATAGAGTTAAAATCGGAAAACTACAAGAAATTTAAGAAAACTAGCGTTGTGCTCCGTTGCATAAACCCCTTTTCGCTACCCTCTCGAAGCTCGAACTCTTGGTCTCAAAGTAGCCATTATCTTAGCTTCTGTTCAGTATATTAATGTTCTCTGCTTGTACTCATCGTTGCAGTGGTCTAGAGGGTTGCTCCTGTACGGCCCTCCTGGAACGAACCGGAAAAGTAAACTCTGTTTCAAGTTTGAATTTTTATAGACGAAAGTGTGTTGGGTTCATCAAAGTTATGATCTTTTGTATACTTAGTGTAAGATGAGCTCAACTAAGCTGATTAGTCTGTTTTAATGGCGGCATGAAGTATCTCTTTATTGCAATTTTTGTTTTCTTTTCTGTCGACAAGCTTGGTCCGTTCTGTTGTCCAGGAATGTAATGCACATCTGATTGTTTTAAGGTACTTTGTTTTGTAGCTTTTGTTTGATTTATGGTCTTGAGAAAAAGGTGGAGCCTAATTTGTGCTTTGTGTTTGTATGATAATGCCTCTCTGTTGAGTCCTCATTATGTACATCCAGTTCATGCTGGAGAAAGAGAGGAAGTCTGAAGGGAAGCTTTCGCCGAGGCTTCTTTTGTTTCAGACAACAAGCCATCTGTGATTTTTTATCGATGGAATTGATGTTCTTTGTCCTCGTCGTATGTATTGTATCACTTAAGTAATTGTTACTTCTAGTTTATAAGATATTTAGAATAATTTGATTCTCTCTAAAATGTAGAGGAGAGCAAGATGCTCGTATTGCTTCGGAGCTCTTTACACTCATGGACTCAAATATACCTTCATCATCTGCACCAAGAGTTGTTGTGGTAACATCCACTAATAGGTTCTTGTCTTACCTAAAAAACATTATTTTGGTCTTAACACCTTTGTGTTTGAATGGTTTTCTCCGGTCTTGTCAAAAGGGTGGATGCAATTGACCCAGCGCTAAGAAGGGCTGGACGTTTTGATACTTTAGTTGAAGTGAGCACGCCAAATGAGGAGGATCGTTTAAAGATCCTGCAGGTAATACTAAGTTCTTAAATGCTTATTGCTGCTTAAATGGGAACTTTGTTTCTTGGGAGCTTTATGTTTGTTACTCGTTTCAGCTGTACACAAAGAAAGTCACTTTAGATGCTAGTGTTGATCTGCAAGCCATAGCAACATCTTGCAACGGTTATGTTGGGGCAGATTTGGAAACTTTATGTCGTGAA
The DNA here is from genome assembly GCA_905132765.1 of Moricandia arvensis. Lineage (NCBI taxonomy): Eukaryota > Viridiplantae > Streptophyta > Magnoliopsida > Brassicales > Brassicaceae > Moricandia > Moricandia arvensis. The sequence goes on from CAJHQP010001044.1 coordinate 55,630, forward strand.
GCGACCATATCTGCAAGCAAAAGATTCTCAGAATCTCTTATCCTAACACTGCAAGCCTTCAAGATTGCAAAATCTGTGGTTGGTCCAAGTATAACAAGAGGCATCACAGTTGAAATCCTTAAAGTGACATGGGACGACGTTGGTGGTCTTAAAGATTTAAAGGTCAATACTATCAAAAAGAGTTGTAGCTTTAACACTGGTGTCTTCCTCTTTAATTGTGACTAATGTGTTTCATATTTTATGTGCGGCAGAAAAAGCTACAGCAAGCTGTTGAATGTCCGATCAAGCATTCAGCAGCATTTACAAAAATGGGCATATCGCCAATGCGTTCCTCCACGGTCCTCCAGGTTGCTCAAAGACAACTCTTCCTTCTTTTCCTTAAGGTATAATCTTTTGCTGATCACAAAGCTTATGGAACACCTCTTTTGGTTATGAAGCTTGTGTAAATGAACTGATTTTTTCTACTTTGCGTGTTGTGTGATCCAGCTGTGCGGAGCTATTTTCTATGTATGTTGGAGAAGGTGAAGCATTGTTACGGAATACGTTTCAAAGAGCTAGACTTGCTGCACCAAGTATAATATTCTTTGATGAAGCTAATGTTGTCGCTTGTAAAAGGTTTGTCTCTCTATCTCTCCTTACTCTTGCTTTCACGTTTATAGACTCTTTAACGAAGTTTATTCGCTCTCGTGTGTCGTTCTAGAGGTGATGAGGGCTCAAGCAATAGTTCAACAGTTGGAGAAAGACTTCTATCTACACTCTTAACTGAAATGGATGGTCTTGAAGAAGCTAAGGTATATAAACAAACAAGAACTCATCTCTTTTCTCGGTTTACAATGATAGTGATGTTTTTCTGGTTTAGGGAATCCTCGTCTTGGCTGCCATAAACCGGCCCTATTCAATTGATGCAGCTCTAATGCGACTGGTCGTTTTGATCTCGTAAGTACTCATATGGTATCACTTTGAACAGAAGAGTTCTGAAATATTAAAACTGGTTTTGCTAATGTCTTTGTATAGGTGCTGTACGTGCCACCGCCTGATGTAGAAGCTAGGTTAGAGATACTGCAAGTGCATACACGCAACATGAGACTAGGAGAGGACGTTGATCTCATGAAAATAGCTGAGGAAACAGAGCTCTTTACTGGAGCAGAGCTGGAGGGTCTGTGCAGATAAAGCGGAACCATCTCTCTTAAAGAAAACATTGCAGCAACGGCCGTGTTCAATCGCCATTTCCAAACCGCAAAGAAGTCGCTTTACCCGGCATTGACAGTTGAAGAAGAGGAAGCTTATTTCATCATTCAGGAAGTTGAAAAGAACGGTTCTGGTTGAGAAAAAGGTGAGCTCCTCCAGTGTTTTCGGTTTAGGGGTGTCATGGAAATGGAAGCTTAGTGTTGACTGCTACTGGTAATTATTACTTTAACCAGAGTAAGTATGATGAACTACTATTAGCTCCTGCTGCTACATGAAATCTTTTAAAAGTCTCTTGTCTTTTATTATTCTGAAGATGTCTTTTTCCTTAAGTTCCAAAATTTTTTAAATGTTATAAACGGCTATTGATAAAGATTCGGACAAATGACAAAGACTGGCCATTACATGATAATGGCCCCCACAGACCTCCCTTTTGAAATCGTCACCGTCATCGAATTTCGTGAAAATCATTACTAATTACACTGGTTTTGTGTTACTGTTTGAATAATTTCACCTCCAAATACCAAAATAATCATCTTAAATTTATCAATCATCATATAAATGAAAACCCATCTATACATGGCATCCGGGTCCTCGGATCGGGTTTCATCGGGTTCGAGTCTGTCAGGTCATGAACTTTTATATTCGAATAGAGTTTTTCTAATTTGCGGGTCAGTTTCGATTCGGGTCTTATTGGATCCGGATCAATTCAAGTCAGGTTTTTAGAATCAATAATACCTAAAAAAAGATGAGTCTCTATTTTTTGGGTCGGATCCACTAAAATTGAGTCGATTTTTGAGTCGGTTCCAATATTTTGGGTTGAGTATATAATTTTTGGCTCTAAAAAACTCAATCATATTGTATTTTGGGTACATTTAATTCTAAAATCGGTTTTTAATTACAAGGTCGGGTCCCTAGTCAGTTTTGCATCCGAACTGAGAACCGCGGGTCCATCTATTTTACATCCGAAATGTAAAATCTTCGGTTCTGGTTCTGGATCTGTTCTGAGTCGGATCCGGGTAAAATGCCCAGGCCTAAACCCATCTATATTTTAATTAAGATGAAAGCTGTTGAAATCTATAATGTTTTTTCTAATATCAGCATTTTGGAATCTATATTTAAGTTACAGAAGAACCGATTTTTTGAACCGGAACCCTGAAGCTATCAAACCGGTTTGAGCTTATATAATGGACTGTTTCGCTTACGACTCAGTAGTGACCTTCTTTTCCTTCCGTTAGCTTCTTCTTCCAGATCTGATCGCCAATTTTCACCCCCAAGGTTTGTTTGTTTCTCAAACTCCTATCTTCTCCAGATCGATTCCTCTGTTTTGATCCCTCAACTATGCTCTGTATCCGTCTCTATCGCTTTCGTTGTTTCAATAATGTAACAATGGTGATTCGATAGATCTGATTGTGGTTTTTTGGTTGCTAGGTTTAATAAAGTCTCTTACTTTATAACAAAAATGGGTCGTGGAAACAGCTGTGGTGGAGGCCAAAGCTCACTCAATTATCTATTTGGTGCTCCTCCTCCTCCTAAGCCCGCTCCAGCTCCTCCTGCTGAGCCAACCAACGCCACTTCTGCACCAGCAGCTGTGACTGCAACAGCTACAACTACTGTTGAGCCTGCAAAGATCAACAAGGAGATCCCTGCTGGTATCAAGACTCCTGTCAACAACTATGCCCGAGCTGAAGGACAGAACACTGGAAACTTTATCACTGTATGTTCTGTTTCTTTTTGTGTCCGTTACTCTATGGAATGTTGTCTCTCTAAAACAACATTGTAATGCTCTCTGCAGGACCGTCCTTCCACCAAGGTCCATGCTGCTCCTGGAGGTGGATCATCTCTTGATTATCTCTTCACCAGTGGCAAGTAAAAGAACAAACTTTGTGTAGTGCACTCTGTTGCATTCTCTCACTCTAAAACTGTTTGATGTGAACCTTTAAATGATAAGAAGTCTGGTTTCTTGTCAAACCCTATGTCATTCGTTATCTTGTAATCTTCTCCTGAAAATGTTCAAATCATATGAGCAAAAACACTTCAAGTTGTCTGTTATTGCCCATCAATGCAAGTTCATTGAACCAAACGGATTCTAAAACAAATTACACTGTAACCACTTCTGTGTAAACGAAGTACAAGTCTTTTCTAAAAAAGTGTGAAACCCCATCACTTAGGATGTTGAGGAGCAGGGATGATCCCCCATTGTCTCCTAACCTGCTCCAAGTCTTCATTGAAATGACGCTCATAGTACACACACATGAGGTCTGTACATTGTCTTCCAGCTCTAACAGCCCAAGGAAAGTAATGCTTAAAGAACATTGATCTCTGCTTCTCGTTAAACCTCACAGTGCCTCCAATCACAGAGAGCATGCACATTGGAAGATACATTTGCTCAAACTCAATCACTTTCAGAGCCGATTCGCCTATAAGATTTGTAGGAAGGCCGAAGAGCGTGTGCCACAAGTCGTGAACTTCACGTGCCCTTGTTGCTACATACGCCAATTCATCTGTATCCATGAATCTCACAGGAGGACGGTCATCAGGAGAGAAGTTTCTAGATCCCATGAACTTGGCATATGCAGCTCCAAATGTGTTGTCTGGTAGATCCCAAGCATGACCTACTTGCTCTGACACAACACGAGGACGCTCCAGCAAGATAGCCTGCAGAGATAAAAAAGAGACAAGATTCAAACCAAAGACTTCAACTTTATTGTTCATGAGGAAGCATTAATCATAACCCATAAGCAAAGTCTCTCTCTTGTCTTAAAGACATCAACAATGAAAACACCATGGAACTACTATGTAGCTAATGAAACAGGAATGGTAATAAGAGAAGACGAGAAACTTAGAAAAGACTTACTCTTCCTTCAGGACTCTTCTTCATCCTCTCAAGGACCATTTCGAAAGCTGGTTTTCCGGTGGTTTCACCGAGAGCGGCGATCAGATCCGCCCTACGAGGATTTACCAACGCACCGACGGCGGAACCCACCGCCACCGCCGCTTGTTGCCACCGGCTCAACGGGACTCGAGCTCTTTCGATCGTCATCGTTCGTAGAGATCACACAGTGAAGCTCTTTAATGTTCAGATCAAAATCTATAGACGGGGACGAGGAGGAGTTTGGACTACACGCGCTTTGGTCTCCCCGCGTGGACTTTCTGTTTTTACGATTTAACATTGGGCTTTTAATTGTGTTATCTCAGGTTTATTTATAACTTTGTTGTTAGTACGGCCCATTCAATTAAAATTTGTTAAAACATTTGATGTTACTAATTAACTCCATGGGTTTTGTCTCATTTTGTTTCATTCTCATCTTGATTTTATGAATCTTAGTAGGTGTTGTTGATGTCTCTACTGAAGCTTTAAATGGACCTCATATATGGTGAACAAGTGGAAGCTATTTCCAGTATAGGCGGTTGTTAACGGAGGATGCATGCAAATGGTTCATTTGGGTTGGGTGTGATCGAAATTTTGGCTTGGTCGGTGTTGCTTTCCGGTGAACCCCTTCTCTTCTCCCATTCAAATACACGTGGAACGCTGTATACGGACACGTGCTTCCTGCAATTATCATTATCTGTTTTCCGGCCTTGATTTGGGCTTTTAATCAATATGTTTTAATGGGTTTATGATCCCACTTGGCTCGTTGCCTTGTCTAATATACTAAGGTTGACCAAAAAATGTATACTAATAATTTAATGTTCACGAGCAAACTATGATTTAATCATGAACTTTAACAAAATCAACACTGTTTTGTGACAGTAAAATATATAATTTGGGAATTTGTGTTTATATATAATCTTCAGATTCATAAGGGATCAAAACTAACGTTTTACTCGCCCTATGACTACACAATATATATATATATAACAAAATAATTGTCTACTTCTATATAATGGTGGTGTGGTTTTTGTTCTCATGGTACGCTAGTTTGATCATATTTAGAATATGTGACTTACCTTTAATATGATTATCAATGGTTGGTTCCAAAAACGTTTAAATTAATATCTAGTTTTTTTTTTTGTTGCTAAGAGTTGCATGGTATTATTATTAATTTAAATATCTATTAAATAAAAATTTATACTCATATAATTTTATGATTATTTGTATTTTATTATAACAAAAATTTGACTTATTTATCACAAAATTTTCAGTGTGAAACTTTTAATAATATATAAGCGTTTTATAAAATTCAAAATATAGTATATACAAAAAATTTAAAATCCTATTATATGGATAATGTAAGTGTTAATTTAATTTAATAATGTAAAATTAAACAAAAATGATAGAGGAAATACAAATTATTATCTAAATTTATTAACTGTTATATATATTAATCATATTCGGTAGTTTCCTAGATTTTATTTAAAGAAAAAAATTGTGTATATTAAAAATTAATTTTATAATTAGTTAATAAACAATATATGATATATATTTATATTAACCAACTTAATTATCTAAAGAATATAACAAGCTTTCAATGATAACACAAATCAAAGGTTATAATATTTCTCAAATTATATATAGAGAAATTGTTAAAATATCACTTTCTTTGTATCACTTTTCAAAAATACCTTAATCATTTTTACTCTTCTTTTTTTAAGAAGAAAAAACACACTTATAACTCTTGGATTAATTAATCTAAGACTTAGGATTTAGAGTTAAGGGGTGGTATAGAGTAGGGGTACGGTTTAGGAATGTAAAATTTAGGATTCTAATTATTTTTTATAAAATTTACCTCCTAAAAAATGATATTTTTGAAAATGTATTTTTAATGAAGTTAAAAATGAAAAGTGGTATTTTTGAAAAATTTTCTTATATATAAGGAACGATGCAACTTCCAACCGAAATAGTACTATGCTTTCCTAACATATCATCTGTCATCTTTGGTGTTATATAACTCTTATAGGCGGCCCCGAGGGGAAGCATTATAAGCACCAGCTTCCGGCTTTCAAAATTTTTTTGCATAAATCAGCCTTTTTAGAAATTTTTTGTCTACAAAATTTATATAAGTGGCCAACTTTTTAAAAATTGCTTGTGGTCTATTGTATCTCAGGACCGGTATTAACTCATTATGATGTTTGAAACATTAGATTATGCAGTTGTCCCAGTGGTGACAGAAAATTAGGTTCGCATCTAAAGTGGAATAAACTGGAGAAAAAAAAAAGTGTCTCTCTCTCATTTTCATACCCTCCACATTATTTTTAAGTGATATTTTAATTTTGGTTATACGTTATCGTCAAACTTATTTTCATTAGAAAGTAATAACATGAATTAGTTAAAATAATGATTTGTCTTAATTTTTACTATAACATGTCAAATTGTATTTATAAAATTTTATATTTTTGATAAGATATTTTTCATATAACAATAACTTACATGTATCACCATTTATGGATATTTTAAACTAAACATAATTATAAAATATATAAAAAATTTACATTAGCTCATAACTGAAAAATAAAATATGAAAATAATTATATTTTTCAAAAATAATTATGAACATATTTGTTAATGATGTACTATAATTATGATTTAATCTATTAATTAGTACAAAAAGGTTAATACCAAATTAGTACATTATTCATATAGGATTACCATAAAATATGTTTACTAACGATTTTTAGTTGATTCTTTGAGTTAATAAATAAATTATTTTATATCATATATATGTATATAATTCATATTTTAATAAGTTAATTAACACGTTGATTTATTATTTTAATATGTTTTAATTAAATCAAATTTAAAATTATACATTATATATAAGTAAACATAATCATAAATGGAATATAAATATAATAAAAATTAATAAATTTTTTTAATTAAAAATGAAAATGAGAAATTGTCAAAAATACCATTTTCCTTGTATTACTTTTCACTTGTACATTAATTATTTTTACTTTTATTGTTTAACAGAAAAAACACACTTATAACATTTAGTTTAATTAATCTAAAACTTAGGGTTTAAAGTTGATGGGTGGGGTAGGGTGGGGTAGTGTTTAGAAATGTAAAATTTAAGATTCTAATTAATTTAAAAAAAAATTGTCTTTAAAAAAATGGTATTTATGAAAATGTTTCTTTAATGAGGGTAAAACTGAAAAGTGATACAACAAAATTGGTAAACTTGAAATTAATCTAAGACTTAAGGTTTATAGTTGATGGGTGGGGATAAGGTTTATGAATGTAAAATTTAAGATTCTAATTAATTTTAAAAAAATTGTCTCTTAAAAAATGGTATTTATGAAAATGTTTATTTAACGAAGGTAAAAATGAAAAGTGGTATAAAAAATGTGGTAAAGTTGAAATTCTCCCAATAAAAATTCATAAGACGAAAGAAACATGGGAAATTGTCAAAAATACCATTTTTGGTTGTATCACTTTTCATTTTTACCTTAATCACTTTTACCCTTACAAGAAAAAAACACACATTTACAACTCTTGGGTTAATTAATCTAAGATATAGGGTTTAGAGTTGAGGGGTGGGGGTAGGGTGGAGTAGAGTTTAGGAATGTAAAATTTAGGATTCTAATTAATTTTAAAAAAAAAATTACCTCTTAAAATATTGTATTTATGAAAATATCTTTTTAATGAAGGTAAAAATGAAAAGTTATACAACAAAAGTGGTAAATTTGAAATTCTCCCAATAAAAATTCATAAGAAAAAATTCATAAATTGTGAAAAAATAATTTTATTTATATTAAAAACAAAAAAGTTTTGTATAACATAATATATTTAAATGTATTTTCTAGTTTCCCTTATTTAGCTAAGTTCATCTGTATTTCTTTCATTCCCTATCAATGCAGTTATGTGCAGCCTTCATTCTATATGTATTACACAAATAAAACTCACCCGTAATAATACTGTGTCATTATTAAGTGGATTAGCGTCGCATCCCCGTGCGAGAGTGATCGACACGTCTTAAACCAACCTTTTTTAGTGCATCGTCTTAACCCAACCCAGACTAGTAAATATGCAGTGATATATGGACGCTGCACCCAAAAAAAAAGACAGTGATGTATGGACATGTGTCATTTCAGGCACGTGATGTACGTATTACTGTTTCATTCACTCGCAACACATCGGTCCGAAGAGTGTCCGGTAGGGAAAATTGATTTTCTTGACCCATTTAGAGTTCGACACGTAGCCTACGAGCTCTGTCCACAACCTCAACCTGCAAATGCTTGCCTACGAGCTCTTTCCATAACCTCAACCTGCATATGCTTGCTTCCCTCATCTTACGTTTTTATTGTTAAAAGTAAACCAAAGACGAAAGAGTAATTCCGAAAGTACAATAATAAATTGATACAGATGTTTAGTCAGTATACTATATTGAATGTTTACGACCTTTTGACCCTCTCTTCCTCTTACCTCGTATTATGGACTTGGTTAAAGTTGATTTTTCTTGATATTGTCTCGTTTATTACTTTTCTAGTTTTTTCTGTAAAAAGAGATTACTTTTGTTGTAAACGCAAATCAAATCGTAGAAAGCATAAAACAGAGCGAAAATGTATTGAGGCAAATAATTGTTTAGGGTTTGTATATTACTCCTTATGTTACAAAAAGATATATGTTTTAAGAAGAAATTGTTTTAAGAAGAAAATTGTTTTAAAAAGATGTATTTTTAATATTTCCAATATATTTTTTTCGTCAATTAGTATTGAAATTTTTTGAATTTCAAAAATATTAATTACATTTCTTAAAGTCTTATTGGTTTAGAAATATAGAAAATATAAAACTACAAGAATTATATATTAATAAATAAGTTTTAATATATTTTATTAATAAATGTGAAAATTCTAAAACATGTATTATTTTGAAACATAAAGAATATTATGCAAATAAATAATTTTCAATTTTTAATTTATATTTATAGTAGCTTCAAAAACTGATTTCTTTTTTTTATAAAATACATATTTATTTAGAAAAGGTAATTCTAAATCGACAAAAGATCTACCACACCCCCATATATTAATTTTGATAGGGTTTTTTACTGATGCACGGAAATTTAAGACAATGTAACAACTTTTCTAGTTTTCTTCTAATTTTTATATATTGTTATTCCCGTAGCAATATGACTGTATACCCAAGGCGTGATAGTCTAGTGATATTTCTTTGGCCGAAAGGTCAGGGGTTCGTGGTTCCTAGGCCACGATTTGGGGAGGTATGTCCAGGACCGTAAAAGATACAGATAAAGGCTGGCACCGGATCTAGGTGGTGGGGCGCAAGCTCAACACCTACTTAAACAAAAAAAAATGACTGCCTGATTTTTGCAAGCTTTAACAACACATAACAAACAAAAAACACTAGTTATTTGGAATCATGATACGTGACACTAAAAAAAGCACTAGTTAAGCTGGCTTTATTCACTGAACACGGAACTTATATAGTTACAAGACAGTTGGTTTCAATTTGGACGAAAACACAAACCGACAAAAATGTGTTTCTTAACCTTCTGAATTAAAAATATACTACAAGAAATATGTACATTCTTATCGCGGAAAATATGTTTGTAGATGTTTAATAGCGAATTCGTAAATGATATGTCTTAATTTACCGGGTCTTGACGAGTGGTAAGGTAGGCTCATTATTTATACTTCCTTTATTCCTTATGATTTTTCCTTTGCTAGGCTAAGCTCATTATTTTTCATCACACATAGCTTATTTGTATGATAAGTGACCTTTAGAAATACTTTTTTTCAGATTAGGCAATGTTTAAGAATTTTTTGCTTCAGAGTAAATGATGTTTTCAAACTTCTATGTTGTTTATTGTTTTTGACTTTTTATATTATGCAGATGATTTTTAATTGATTGAATTAGCTGTAATTAATACCGTTTTAATGTAAAATAAGATAAAATATTAAGAAAATATAATTTTTTAATTCGTTGTGTATAAATTCTAAGCATTACTTAATTTCAAACATATGAAGTATCAACTAACCAAACTTTAACAAATATTTAAATATAACGTTTCCTATGCCAGCTATTCTTTGTTTTCCTATTCTTTATAAGGAAAAAAACTATTCTTTGTTTTCCTATGGAAGTTTAATAATAGGTTGATAAATTAAGATAAATCTAAGATGAACTATGTTTGAATTAGTTTCCAACTAATCATTATTATTTCTCTAAAAAAAAACTAATCATTATTATTAGGTGCAGAATAAATAAAGTTATCCAAGACGTGATAAACCAGTAGTACTTCCTTGGCCGAGAGGTCATGGGTTTGAGGTCCATAAGCCACGATTTGGGGAGGTGTGTCCAGGACCGTAAAAGATATAGAAAAAAGCTAAACATGCTTAGATAATGGGACGCAAGCTCAACACCTAGTTAAAAAAAAAAAAAGTTCTTATAATCATAGCTCAAATACCTTCAATTGTCTATGGTGGATGGAGTAACTAGGGTTTTAGCCCATCATGGGGTCTAGTCTAGTTCCATTTTGTTACTATTTTAAAGAGACAGAATAAGTCTGCAAGCATCAGGTACCTACATTATATTAGTATTACATTGTGTTTGAAATATTTTATGGATCCCCTATGGACCTACAGTTTTTGTTATATTAGTCTACAAAATAACAAAACTTATAATGGTAGATCCAAGAGACAATCTTTTTATCTTCCCCCAAAACGAGACAATTGCTACGACCCCAAACATATATACTGATATATATATAAATTATCATAAACAATGATAGCGTTTTTTGAAAAAAAAATATTGACTAATGTTTTGCAATAGTCAGAATAATATTATTGAACTGTTCGTACGAAACTATACATTCTTCTGTCTATTTTTCTTAAGGGGTAGTTGATATCAGAAGTTACTACTATTTTCTAACCAGTAACCAGAAGATTTAAATATCTTAATATATGCAGGAAATGTTTATTTTGCGGCAGCATATACAATTTGTGGATATTTACTAGAAAATAATTATTGATAGTGCCTATTTTATTCTTTTAAGATGTACACTAAAGCATCTATCTATATGTTACATATTGTAAGGTGACCACCTGGTACCATAAAGGAATGGTGGAGAATAGCGAGTATGTAGAAGATAAAGATCTAATGTATACATGTTGATATGGATAAGACATGCATTTCCATCAAGGAGATTAATAATTTATTATTGAAAAAATAACTAAGGTGAGTGAAATATGAGTCAGCAAGCAAAGTTAAAAAAAGTTGTGTGAAACATCTCACATGAGTAAATTAACAACCTTCATCATCATAAATGTAGTATAATATGCCATGAGAAGAAGTGGGAACAAACAAGATAGCCATGTCAAGTAATCACAGGACTAAGCTTTTTCTTTAAGTGAAAATTTTATTTTTGTTAACCTGACAAGAAGCATCCTACGAAAAAGTAAAAAAAAAAAAAATCTTAAGATTTGAGAGCTAAACTGTTCATAAGATATTCTATTTTGTTTTCCTTTGTCTTGCCAAGATAACTCAGAATAAACGTTGTGCAGTTCTTGTTTCAAGCATCTATGAGTCATTGTTATATATATACATGAGCATATATATAGAAGCTAATATTAGTTTTATCTTTAAATCTATCTTGTATGATACTGTATTTATGAAAATAGATTAACAAAGCTTTGATAGTAAATACTAAATAGTCCTATATCAGTTTCTATTTTATTGATGATTGTACTATATATGAGATTAACCAATTAGTTTGACACAATTTGTCGGTAAGTGTGGATCTGTTTTATGCATTTAAACGATCGTGAAGTACCTGTCATACGAAATAACCTGTCGGCAAGAGAGGCAAACCAAACAAAAAAATCTTTACGAGCCCATCATTTTCTTTCTTTTATTCACAAACACGCAGTATATACACATTATAAATTTATAATGTCGTTTTCATAATCTAAACGTGTCAATAAATACCTGAAAACGCTTATTTATTTCTCTCATTTCATGGAAAATATGTAACTAGATCATGAAATACAAAATAGATAGGAGTTAGACCTGTGAATATGCTCTATTTAAGGCATATTTTACAGGTTGTATATATAATTTTTTCCTGTTTCCTTTTTGAGCATATATTGATAAACTAGGGACTAGATCTGATGCAAGAAAGCAATCTACATATATGCAAATATAGCAGAATTCTATCTATCTTAAAATCCAGTGGAGGAGGGTGTTAGAGAAAAGTTGGAGCATTTTGGTTGGTCTAGAGAGAGAGAGAGAGATATCTTACCTCTCATTGGAAAGTACTAGGAATCAATTATTATTTTCTACAAAAAAGACAAAAAAATGTAGAGAAAAAAGTGAAATAAAAAATAAATATATTCCCTGATGAAGTAAGAATGAAACAAAGTGGTATAAATAATATTAATCTATACTGCCACATATTCACATACAATCGAAATTATGTTATATATATATATATATATTTTTTTTTTTTAAAAAGGAAAGTTTATGATATAAATTCGTAAGCTTTTATTTGGCCAAGAATGGCTTAGCACCTGCAAAAATCAAACACAAAGGTATTCTCTTATAACACTCCAACAAAAGAAGAACCTGAACACCGTGGCCCACCAGCACCACTACTTCAACCTCAACTACCACTACCATCTCCTCCACCACCAGTCACCGCACAAGAGAGGAAACCAATTCGTGCCCTAGATTTAGAATCCTTTTAGTACAAGTTCTACACATTTCACTTATATATATATATATATATATATATATACATCTACTTGTGTGTGTATCAACCTTGTGTAAAGCATCACTTGCGCGTTTAGAGGTGAAAAGAATCAATAAACTTTTGTTTCTTGGTGAGAGAGAAAGAGAAAAAGAGAGAATTAAAGGATGGGAAGAGGCAAAGTTGAGTTGAAGAGGATAGAGAACAAGATCAACAGGCAAGTTACTTTTGCAAAGAGAAGGAATGGTTTGCTTAAGAAGGCTTATGAGCTTTCTGTGCTTTGTGATGCTGAGATTGCTCTTCTCATTTTCTCTAACCGTGGCAAGCTCTACGAGTTCTGCAGCAGCCCTAGGTAACAAAATCTTTTAGGTCTTTGATTCTTTAAGGTTTGTGGGAGGATAAACAATCTTCTATCTTTCTTGATTTTGTTATAATTAATTGATTAGGGTTTAACTTATGACTCATGTGTTTTAGTTAACAAATCTGGCTTCTAAAGTGAGATTAAGTTAATAGAAAAGATGATCATATTCTAAGAGTATTGGTGTTCAAAACAAAAAAATCTGAGGGTCTAAGAGGGTCTATATGATGATTACAGCTAGAGACTTTGCATAAAAAAGTACATAAGGTTTGTATATAGAAGCTATATATCTATATATATATATATATATATACATATACACTAATATAAATTTATAGTGAAAGCTTTTACACATGAGATTGAGTCTTGAAGGGGTTGATCCAAGTTTCCAAAGAGACAAAGGACTGACCTCCGGATATACACAAAGCTGTAAAGAAACACACAAAAATAATTTGACTACTTCTTTAAGTTAGTATCTCTCAAGTACTTATAATCCTGTTAAAGTTAAAGAGACAACTATGGTGATACTCGATTTCATATGTTTCTTTTGCGCATGACAAATATTTTTTTTCTTTTTTTTTGGGAATAAACACAGCTTTTTTCCTTACAAACCCATCATGAGATTGATATTGATCTTGATGTTCTTGGATATAACATAGAATTTTACAAGGTTTTTTGTTTATTCTTTTGAAATATTTCTCAAAATGAAATTTAAAAGTTTGATTGCTCAGTATATGTTAAATATTAAGTGATGATTTTTTATATGAATTAGTGGAATGGCCAAGACGATTGAGAAGTATAGAAAACATAGTTATGCAACAATGGATCCAAATCAATCAGCTAAAGACTTGCAGGTCTATATCTTGTCTCTCCATATATGAATTATCTAAAGACTGACCTCAAATTGTCCTTGGTTAATTTTCTTGTAACTGGCAGGAGAAGTACCAAGACTACTTGAATCTCAAATCAAGAGTTGAGGTCCTTCAACATTCACAAAGGTACATAGCTTGATTCATAACACGCCTTGAAAATTAAATGCTTACTCCAACTACTTAACTCTTCTGGAATTTGCTTGTCTTTAGGCATTTGCTAGGGGAAGAGATAGCCGGAATGGGAGTGGATGAGCTTGAGCAGCTAGAACGTCAAGTAGATGCATCACTAAGGCAAATAAGATCCACAAAGGTATACACAATCTCATGAAACAAAAAAAATTTATATTAGATTATTATGGTCCAAAGAACATTTAAAACAGTAACAAATTTTGGCTTTGTTTTCTCATTGCTAGGCCCGGTCGATGCTTGATCAACTATCTGATCTCAAAACAAAGGTACATAATGAGTAATACAGTGTTCAATAATCTCAATACAACACACTCTCATATTGATTAATTTTACAGGAGGAAATGTTACTGGAAACCAACAGAGATCTTAAGAGAAAGGTTAAAGCCATCAAAATCTTATAGCTCAAGAAATTGAATTCAATTGAGATTTTTCACAACATTGTTCTCTTCCTCTCTATCTCTCTCAGTTGGAGGAAAGTGATGCAGCCCTTAATCAATCACTATGGGGAGCTTCTTCTTCTGCGCAACATTCCCAACAACAACAACAACAAGGCATGAGCTCTTATCATGCAAACCCTCCTACTCAAGAAGTGGGTTTCTTTAGGCCATTACAAGGCAATTTAGCATTGCAGATGAGGTATTCATCATAGAAAAAATTAGTGAAAACCCAGTGAACTGACCTTCTATGATCAGCAAGATTTATAACTGATGTGCTTTTGTTATTGTGGAACAGTCATTACAATACTGGTGTGACAAATGCAAGCAGCTCTGCAACAACATCACAGAATGTTATCAATGGATTCTTCCCTGGATGGATGGTCTGAAAAATAATACATATCAATGTATATGCATGTGTTTTATAGATCACATATCATTGCTTGTACCATTTTGAATTTTTGCAAGAGAACAATAGTTCATGATTACAAACACTGTTATATAATCAAGGGCTGTAATGTCACATTTCATATTATTACCTTTTCTCCTGAAATATATTAATATTTTGAACTTTTAAAAATATAAAATTTTGTGGCAGCATTCTTTATATTTTTTAATATCATAGAATTTAGCCGAACTGTAACAAAATTCTCTGGATTAGAATATGATTAATTTAATCAATTTACAAATATATATATCTCAAGAGTTGGATTCTGAAACAAGTAGTGCTTCGCATTTGTATCAAGATTATGATCTGGATTATTAAAACGACTAATTAATTTAACTAAAAATGATTATGAGAACAAGTCCAAAAGGGGTAGTTGCTTATTTTCATGGCAAGCACGTTCAAGAAATGGATCCAACCAAAACCAAACACACAAAAAGTATTTAAAACACAACCAAAACTCAAAGATCAGAGCAGAAAAAGAACAAAAAAAGGCTAAAGAGAAGGACTATCACAATGGGAAAACCAGCTGGGTATTGGGTGAATAAGATTAGGACATCATTCAAAGGAGGATCATCGTCAAGCAAGTCATTAGATGAAGGAAGTGCTTCTGGTTCTAGAAAGAACGGTTCTAAGCATAGTAAGAATCAGAAAACAGAGGAGAGTGGGAGGAAAGTGATGGTTGTTGTGGACACAACTTCACAGTCAAAGAATGCTCTTCAGTGGGCATTAACACAATGCGTTCAAGATGAAGACAATATCACTCTCCTCCATGTCACAAAAACACCTGTAGGACAAGGTAAAAAGCACAATTTACATACTGTACGTACACAAATTTGCATTTAACGTTTAGTTAGAACTTAGTAATTGTGTTTCTAGGGTATCAATGAACAACCAAAGAGAGAGCTACTTTTTGGGTTTCTAGGACAATTGGGCTTGAATTCAGCCCAACATTGTAATTTGTGTGATTAAAGTTTTTTTTGTTTGACTAATTGATCCTAGGTTTCATACTTTCCAATCACTATATTTGCTTGTGCTTTATAAATAATAACTTTTTCTTAATTTTTATGTTTATTTTGAAATGAATTATATAATTGGAAACTTTTCCAACAGTCAAATTTTCAAATATATAATATACAACAAAGTCAATTCATTGTTAAAAAGAAAAGATGGCATATTTGTGTGTGTTTTTACTCGTCTAAAATGATCAAAAGAATTATATGAAGATGAAGAAAATTGTTTTCTCAAAAGAAAACAAAAAGATGAAGAAAACTATTTTTTTAGTTAGATATGTTAGGGCATGATTGGTGTAACAGCAGCGGTTGCGGTTGCGGGTGTTTGCGTATGCGGGTGGTAGCGGTTTTTAGCGTTATTAAGAGATTTGGATGACTGAAACAACGGTTAAAAATTGTTTCCTTTGCGGTATACTTATGACTGGTTAACTACCAACTACAACAGTGGTTAAATAATAAATTAACAGTATTTTCATTTTATATAATTATAAAATATTAAAATTATATTATCATAATAAATATAAAAACTATATTTATAAAATTATACTATTAAAGTTTTTGAAAGTTATAAAAAATATTTTGGTTTAATTTTTTGTAATATAAATTAAAATATATATATATATATATATATTGGTATTTCTATTATTTCAATTTAAAATCTTAATTGAATATTTTTATTTTTAGATTTATATAGTTTTCTGAGAAATTTTTTTACCCTCCCGCAATCGCAAACGCTACTTGGAACCAGTTTTTGGATTTTAGAGGTTCATAGGGTTTTAACCGATTTATAACGTTTTATATTATTGTTGCAAAACGACAACAAACCGCAAAAGCTACGCTAAAAACCGCAAAAACTGTGTTTACGAGTAATAGCGGGTAAACTAGTCATCCCCTTAATTAGTGAACAACACATATCTAGATTCTAGAGTTAGTTAAAATTGCCTTTTATAAAAAAAAAAGAAGGTATATTTCAGATCTCTATTATAACCATCTTTTTTGAAACATTTTATTTATATGTCAAAAGTTTGGTTTCCCTTTTATATGTGTCTTTTATATATGGCTTCAGAATTTTTGATTCATACTCGACTCAGCCCTATACTATTTAGAACAGCCGCCAAGTCATAACCCAAAAGATGATAGGACAAGGCAGGGGCGGGCTATCACGTTTTGATATTGCTTAATCTCTAATCAACTATATGTTAAATAGCTAACGATGAGTCACAAAGGGAGAGAAACTCAATGGCTCATGAACAAGTTCATCCACTGAAGAACTTTTGTCAGCTCAAGAAACCTAATGTAAGCTTTTAATTATAAATAAGAGAAACTGTTTCTATTTAAAACTCATTGTGACATAAGTGCTTCTTTGATTATTTTTAGGTGAAGACGGAGATAGTGGTGGTTGAAACAGCGGAGGAGAAAGGGAAGACGATAGTGGAGGAAGCAAAGAAACAAGGAGCAGGAGTTTTGGTGTTAGGGCAGAGAAAAAGAACTTCGAAGTGGCGAGTGATTTGGAAGTGGCGTGCGAAGAAAGGAATGGGAGGAGGAGTGGTTGAGTATTGTATTCATAACTCCGAGTGTATGGCTATTGCCGTAAGGAAGAAAAGTAACAACGGAGGTTACTTGATCACCACGAAACGTCACAAAGATTTTTGGCTCTTGGCCTAGTTTTTATTATTGTTATCACACATTTTAATCAAAAATCCTTTTCTCTTTTGTCTTTTTGTTAACTGAAATGATTTTTACTGTTTTCTTTTGATATGTTTTCATGGATTATGATTGTTCTCTATCATGTACAACTGCTCTAAAGAAAAAGAACAAGAGTGTAAGGACTTTAATTTTCTTTATATTTGTTATTTTGTTGAGCTTTAAGAATACTAATTATATTATAAGCTAAGAAGCATTCTGCATACACAACCTGTCGCTAAGCAAACAAAAAAAGTAGTCGAAAACTTTTGAAAAACTAGTCGGTGAATGGTGATAGCACTTGTCTAGCGACTTTTAACAGATTATTTACCTTCATTAAAAGATAATCTGAATAAGGCATGAGGAATTGATCGATGGTCTCATGGTCAATGTTAAACTAGTTTATGGTCACCTTAAACAGAGTGCACAAAGCTTGACTATCATCAAGGCATCAGTTGAGACTTGAGAGAGAGAGATGACAAATGTACCAATTCAATTTTCATTGAATAATACTCACTCCATTCCTTATTACAAGATTTTCGGTCTTGCACAAAAGTTAAAGCAATATTTTATCTAATTTAAATTATTCAACTAATATGAAAAATATTGCATACATATTGTAACAAAAGATAAAAGCAATTGATTAAAAGTTTTGCAGATAGATTAGATAAATAAACTTAAACATAAAAAAAGCTAAAACATTAAAAAATAAGAGGAAGTAGAAATGTAGAATTTAACTCGAATCATTATTCAGCCACCCTAAACCCGTCTTTCGTATATAGATCATTTCTCATTTCTTTATCTTTTGTGCAGCATCGGCGACGGCCGTGACAGCTCCGGCAACAGCTACGCCGGTAAAAACAATACCAACGGCGGAGGCTGCAGTACTTACAGCCGTAACAGCAGTACATACGCTTACTGCTGTAGCAACAACATCTAGAAAACCCATCTTGTTATATTTTTCTTCTTTATCTTTTGTGTGCGCAAATTAATTGTTCCTTCTTTTTTTCTAGTGAAAATATTTCGTTCATGGGATTTATATAGTTGGAACTGGATAATATTAGTTATCGGGGTTCGAAAGTTGACTACATTTTACAAGATAACTCATTTTTCTAGGAGACTTAAAATGTCTGAATCGTAATTTAATGATTATGGTGTGGTTAGTTCTAGCAAGAGACTTTTAGAGAGACGAACGAATTAATTAGCCACTTACAGTAATCTGGGAATTTATACTTAAACAATACTCTTCTTTATGTTACATAATAATCCATATTTTTATTAAAATATTTGTTTCTAAAACGTCTATATTTTACATTTTTAATGCAAATAATAATGATAAATGTTAGATTCTAAAAACATTAATTCTGTTTATTTACTTCTGATTAGCTAAAAGTTATAAAAATAGCTAATTACATCAAATAATATATTTATAATCTAAAATTTACATATTTTCTTAATATGTGTAAAAACTCCAAAACATACAACATTTTGAGATAGAGAATTTTAGAATTTTTACATTTTTTAAGAAAACATTGAAATTTTAGTTACTGATACATTATTTTTAATAATTCAAAGTCCTCATAAATTTTAACTAATATAGAATTTTAACAAATACAATTATAATTTTTTGAAATTAATAATTTATCATTAATTAGTACATTGAAAATATAATTTTTTTTCTTTTAAAACGTAATTTTTTCTAAAATATAGATCTTTCAGAACGGATGAAGTATAATACAATGTACTGATTAAAGATATGAGTATATCTCCAAAAAATATTCAAGAATGTTCTTTTTGACATAAAAAATACACAATAAAAAAAGAAAATCAAAAGTTGACAAAAAAAAAGAATCAAAGGAATTTTCATTTAAAATGTAAATAATGATTATATTTTTATTCTATAAATTTATAAATATAAATATATATTTTAAATAATAATAAAGAATATTTTCAGAAAAAGTATTAAACAATATTCAAAACTTTTTTGCAATTTTTGATCATTTTTTGAAACTTTTTTTTGAAATCTGAAAATTCTTATAATTAGTTTTTGAAATGATTTTTTTTTAAATAATCCTACACTTCATACTCTTCCCCAAACCTCTACCCTCTCCCTAAATCTAATTCTTATGTTTAAATTAATTAACTCTAAGGTTTAAATATTTTTTTACCTTTTTAGTGAAACCTATTATTTTGATCATTGATGATTATTTTTTATGCTAAAATTTTTTTAGTGATTTTTAGGATATTTCTTTAAAGATATAAAACGATTTTAGAATACAAATCGACAAGGTAAGAAGAACATAAATGAGGTCAATACTTTCTTGAATCATGAGTTATATAAAAATAAACAAAAGAAGATGTTAGCCTTGGAATGGTGGCTTCATGGTACCATTTCTTGAAAGGTAAAAAATCATACATAGTTCATTTTTTAAAAAATTTACTCTTTGTTTTTTTTAACATTTATATTTTAAGTTTTTTTTTTTGAAATCAAAATTGATCTGCTATAACAGAGGACTTAATACTTGGCTTCTTTTCAACATAGACTTTATATAAGTGACAAAAAAAAAGATTTTAAATATAATATACTAGAAATTTTCTAAAAGGTTCAGTTTGAATGACCATCAAAATATGAGAAATTATTAAAAATACCATATTTTTTGTACTATTTTTTATTTTTATCTTAATTACTTTTACTTTTATTTTTAAGAGGAAAAAACGCACTTATAACCTTTAAGTTAATTAATCTAAGATTTAAGGTTTAGAGTTGAGGGGTGAGAATATGATGGGTAGGGTTTAGAAATATAAAATTTAAAATTCTAATTAATTTCTAAAAAATAATATCTCTTAAAAAATAATATCTCTTAAAAAATAATATTTATGAAAAAATCTCTTTAATAAAGATAAAAATAAAAAATAGTACAACAAAAGTGGTAAATTTGAAATTCTTTTTTAAAATATCCTAAACAAAGTAAACATCCTGGTTTCTCATATATATATCTGGTTTGATCGATTGATCATTTTGTACTGGAGCAAAAGAAGTCATGACTAGCTTTGACATGCCGCTCGTATTTTAACACATTATCTATTGATGTTGATGAATGATGATAAACAGAGACAGAAAATTAGATAAACTTCATTATTGCATAACACGATCATAACATGGGTCATAAGACATCATGAGCACCCTAGCTATTATGATCATTATTCTTATTATTTCATCATATAGTAGAACTCGGAAAGTACACGTCCCACATGCATCAAACATTTACTTCTTACGCAGGTTCTTGAAATACCCTTTCGGGTCGCTCTCGAAAACTTCCCTGAAAATGCGACCATCCTTACCAGGAGCCTTCATTGTCTTCATGTCCGGTCCTGATCCCATCCCCGAGAACAAGCCCGCAACGGCTCCGACGACACCTATGACAGCCACGGCGATTTCAAAGAACGAAATATCTCTTTTCTCGTTGTCGCTCATTTTGATACGATGATACAGTTTCAAGATTTATTTTTCTTCTTCTTTGGAATAGAAGTGATGATGCATGTGATTGAGTTTATAGCTGTAGATGCGATACCAAACGATTTATTAGATGAAATTAATATCCCATTTCAATTTACTAGGAAGACTTCGTCTGTTATTCATGGAACAATAAACTTCTGGTTCTCTTCTCTTCTCCTGCCCAAAAGTTGTGTCAAAGCAATTGAGTCGCTTTGCTGTCGATTTCTCTGGAATGGCAACATCACAAAGAGGGCAGCTGCGAAAGTCTCATGGAATTTATGCTGCCTCCCTAAATCTGAAGGAGGTCTTGGGTTGAGAGATTTTTTAACGTGGAACAAGACCTTGAGTTTAAAGCTTCTTTGGCTTCTTTTCTCAAAAACAGAATCGCTATGGGCCAAATGGACTAAAATCCATCGCCTCAGGGGATCAAGCTTATGGAGTATTGATGAAACAAAACAATCATCTTGGATATGGAAATCAATTTTAAAGCTAAGGCCTTTAGCAGAACGGTTTATCAAATGTAATATTGGGAATGGTCTTGCAGGGAGCTTTTGGTTTGATGATTGGTCTCCATTAGGGCCTCTGATCAAAGTTATTGGGGATTCTGGTCCTAACCAGCTTGGAGTCCCTTTATCAGCATCTGTGGGATCTGTTTCTACCCCATCGGGTTGGATTCTCCGTCATGCCCGATCTCCTGCTGCCGAACATATTCACATTATGCTCTGTTCAATTCCACTTCCTTCCCCTTCAGCTGTTCCAGATTATTATGTTTGGCAAGTGGGTGACCAGGTATCTGAAACATACTCCGCGCGCTTAACTTGGGATTCCTTGCGTCACCATGGTCCTTCTCAAGGTTGGGAGAACACTGTATGGTTTAAAGGTCACGTTCCGAGTCACGCCTTCATGATGTGGATAGCCCACCTAGATCGTCTACCGACAAGATGCCGCATTGCAAATTGGACCCAACTAGCTGATACTTCCTGCTGCATCTGTCATAACTTTGCAGAAACAAGAGACCACATCTTGCTGCGTTGCCATTTTAGTGAACAGGTTTGGACTCTTGTCTTGAAACGCTTGGGATACAGGCCTGTTATGTTCCACACTTGGACTGCTCTCCTGGCTTGGTCCGACTTCAACGACAGAACTTGCCCAACTACCCTCCGGTTATTGGTGATTCAAGCTACGCTTTACAACTTATGGTTTGAGAGGAATGCAAGACTTCACTCATCTCCATCATCTACGCCTCAAGCGACGTTTATGAAGATTGATAGACTTATCCGGCATACTATCATCGCGAAGAAATCCCGAAAGAATTTTCGGTTTCTTTTAAGACATTGGCTTAAGTTCTCAAGCTAATTAACGTTAAGTTGGTGACACGTTTACTAACTTCTTAAGCTCATCGTTGTTTTTATCTTTTTTGGCAATGGTTAGCTTAGCCGTCTTAAATCTTGTACTTGTACAATCCGTTTCATCTTAATGATATTCACATACTTATCAAAAAAAAAAAAAGAAGACTTCGTCTTAACTACGAGTTTGTACTTAATGGGCACTGTTACAATTTGGAGTCGACTGGGTTCCCTAGGCCTAGGGAATATATATTTTTGGTCAATTATTTGAATATCTTCAATAGCTCGGTTAGTTAAAAAGGTGGTCATTTCTAATTTGATTAGCATCTTCATTATCACTTCCGTTTTATTTTAATTATCATATTAAATTTTTTTGACACAAATTAAAAAAATATTAAATTTTACATATTTTCAAAATAAAAATATCATTATTTATAAATCTAGTCACATTTCAATTAATAGAAAATAGAATAACATATAAATTTAATAAATTTTTTCATCAAAATCATAAAACGACACTTATTTTGAAACGAAAATTTTACTATACATGACAATTAAATCGAAAATGAAAAAGTACTAAATAATAGGTCCATGTTTGTAGATATGCATGATGTATTACTACTGGCACACCATCATGTAATTGAATACTCCGTTTTGATTATTTGTGTCTCTTTTGGTTTCTTACTCATACTAGTGATTTTCTCCGCGCTTCGCGCGGATTATATGTTTTGAACTGTTAAACCTATCTTTTTACTAATCATTCTAATATATCATTTTACCGTAATAAAAGTATTTATATCCATAAAAATGAATGCAATTTTTTTTAGAAAAAAATAGGTAAGTATGTATAGTGTTTTTATTTATATCAACTACTAATCAGGAACTCAATCCTAAGAACATTATCAATGCATTTATTTATAGATGGAGAGTTTTGATTTTCGCTTAAAAATCTCTTATAGATTGGAGTTTTGGTTACTATAAAATTTAAATAAGGCCCTTTGTCCAAAAAAAGAACTTAAATATAATTAAACAAAAAGTAACATGATTAACACACTAAAATATATATGTAGTTTGAGATTCTTTTTTCTGCTTATTTATCCTTCAACTCCATTTATTTCTAATTGCACACATTTTTAGGATAAACAACCTAAATTGTGTTATATTTCACGTAAACGACCTAAACTGTTCATATAATTATCGTTGTTTTTAGTTGCCATATATATATATATATAGTCTTCACACAACTTTCAAACTACGTTATTTTTCTGAATTTTTTTCGGCAAGACATTTATAATATTTCTCGTTTGTAGACTTTGGTAAGAAAAAAGCGTAGACTATTTTATTAGCTTCTTTACTTGTCAACACTTGTGACAAAATAAAAGCAGTATTGAAATGTCTTCGAATGAAGTAGATGTTCGTATCTTTGTGGTAAATGGATTCTTTTCTCTTTATTTAAAACCAAAACAAAATGCTTGTGAGATTAAGGAGGTGAGTTTGTACATAAGAGGTGCCATTTATATATAGTAGCTCAATGTTTATGCCATAGTGAACTTTGGCTGCTTCATTAGATATTTGCAAGGCCAAGTTCGTCCTCAATTTGATCACCACCTTTGAACAGCTAGATGATCAGGCCTGCTCTAGTTGCCTCTTCTTTCGCCAATACTTATAACCTACAATCAGTCCCACACTTCCAGGTTCCATTGCCGTGTTTTACTTCTTTGTCAGTTGCTAAATATTTATTTGAACCTGCAAAAAAATATGCAGACGATATCCCCGATCACATTCATCCCAATAACATAAATTAAACAGTAAATCAAGAACAAACAGGGAGGATAGAAGTTCATACCAAGTTATATATTCTTTGGTGGGGGAGACTTCCACATCAAAAGAATACTCGAGAGGATTGGTATGTCGCCTGCTGGCTGTTCTTGTCCACTTGCCATGTACCTATCTGAGAGATAGGTATTAAAGCCTATAAATTTAAGAACACTTGCAATGGAACAATAAATAAATAAAAAAGTCTCCAAAAAAAGTCTCAGAATCATATCCCCGAATCAGATTCATAAGTGAGAATCATGCAATTTTTCTTCAACTAATGAGTAAAAACATAATCTTCACATCAAATCCTAGGATTTGTAAAATTATTATTCACTCTACATTTGCGACACAAAGCTTTACTTATTAGTGTGTGGGCAAATGTGCAATTATGCATCAGTTCATACTTTTGAGAACTTTCCTATCTGGTAAAAGGACCACGTTCTCATCAACGCTACGGTAGGGTAACATATCACATACGGATATAGACACATCCAATGCATATACACCGTTACAAAGAAGGATAACATACCAATAGTAGTGGGACTGATGAGACTATATAAGAAACCATGTAAGAAAGTTGTAGAAAGAAAAGAAATCACGTCCAACAAAATGAAATTCTGTCACACATCTAATATATGAAAAGACAAAACACACATCTTATTTTCAAGCAAGAGAAGGTTACCGAAGACAAAAGAGAAGAGGAAGGCATAGCCAAGCCCTATGGTATTGTTGAAACTCTTGTCTCTGGTGAATTAGTAAGGAAGTAGGCCTATCGTGTTCAATGAGTCTATGACTATAGTGATCTCAACATCTAAACATAGAAGATATGGTTGCTTGATTATGCTCAACAGGAAGCACAAAGAGTAACAAAAGGTTTTGTAAAAGATAAAATTCAAGGGACAGAATCAAGAAGACACAATACAATACATAGCATAGAAAAAAAGGGGTCGATGCAGACATTAAACAGGTTTCCAAACATATGCTACAATATCAAAAGATCATAGCAGAGCAAATGTAAAGAATAGTTTCTTAAGAACTGAAACAAAGCTTGGATGGACAATGCACTTAGTTCCGAAAAATTGATAAGATCCTAAAAATATCGAATCTGGAAAACAGAGAGGGGGAGATTTGAGGAAGAGCAAAGGTTGAAGAGTTGGGAGAGAGGAAGGTTTTTGATAAACTCTGAGAAGAGTTCATCTCATACTCTTCCTCTGATCTTCTCCCCTTTCTGTTACAAATCAGATGAACTCTTCTCAAGGTTTATCAAACCCTTCCTCGAAGGAGAATACATGGCTATACGGGAGCAGGAAACTAACGAATAAGAATAGATGATGATTTACAAATGCCATAAGGATAGAGCCATTCAAATCTCCCTAAAAGGAGAACCCCTATTTCCATATTTTCTATTTTCAGTATTGAGCGTGAGAAAAAAATCAAACCTTTTGCTAAATAGAAAAAAAAAAGTCAGATTGAAATATCATGAGAGCAGTAACTTACATGCGAAGACACCACCTCCTAGAAGAAGAACAGCTGCTGGGACAGTGACAGATGATTACGAACCTAACCTTTGAAGCCATCGCTTCTTTGGGATCTGTTTCGGGTTGTATGGAATGTGGAAGTCGTGTAAGCGGATCTTATATAGTGACACATGGGAAAATGAAACGTTTGATATCATTTGGTGGTTATCGTGTTTAATAGGGCGATGGTGGATAAGCAAAAGGGTTGACAGTAGTTTCCAGAGTTTTCAATGGCTGGCGTTTCCGTATACTGATAACGGTGCCTGAGAGGAAGAAAGTAATAATAGATTAGGGCTGGGCCGCAGTGTTTTAGGATTGAAGTGATGATGTGGCGAGTTGTAATAGGTCTGAATTAAATTGATGACGTGATACTCTTTCTGTTTAGGATATCGACCTTTTAGTATAGTATAGATTAGGTTTTTTTTTTTACTGAACTCTACTCATTTTAGTTTTTTTTTAACTCATTTTAGTTGGTATCCTTCTTTCCCTGGTTTGGCTTTTGGTTGGTGTTTTGTTGTCTGTCACAGTTTTGTAGAGCCCTCTCGGATTTTGTGTCGCTTTTGGTATTTGTTGGCACCTATGACATTATTTCAGAGGACAATAAAAGTATTTAATATCTTGCCGTCCAAAAATAGATGAAAACGCTCGTGAACCAAATACATATTTTCACAACAAATAAGTTAAGTTCATGGGTCCAAGTCTTTTTCAATTTTGTTTTTTTCATAAACAAACGACTGAAAGTTATGGATAGAAGGAGAGACACATGGCAAATGTCATGGTCAAAGGTGTGGCACACCGATCAACGAGGATCATGGAACCATTTTCCTTTTGACTTTTAGCCTCAAAAGTTAGAATTCACTATTAATCTTATGCCAACTTGTTTGCTAATTATGAGCAGTACCCTCATAAGAAAATTCTATGGCCGCCTGAAAAAGATGTTTCAGTCAAAAGGAAATCTTATGGAAAGTGATTGTAATCCAATTTTATATACAATCCACCAATGTAAAAAGTACACAAGAATATACTTTAAAAAGGCCCTGTCGAAATCTAAACTTTGATGTTCTAAAAGCTTCTTCTTCTTCTACTACATTTTCACAGAATGTACTACTACTAGTGTCATTTACAGACAAAGAGTAACACTTCCCTTCAAGAACTTCTTTAAGATCTGATCAACCCGAAATTGACGAATGATCTAGACTTGAAGACTCCAAAGAGAAACCCCGTTTGAGATTCTTGAGAACTCGGTGTGGCCTCTGTGTTTCCGCCTTTCACTTGAAGTATCTTCTGACCAATCACTTGTCTGATTGAATCTATGGTCTTAGCATCAACTTCATAACCAGAAGCATCCCTCACGTAGAATGTGTTGAAAGCTTTTTCTCCTTTTGTTTTCACTTCAGCTCTTGTTACTGTAAGACTGTTCTCACGGAATATCCGAGTCACGTCTGATAGTAATCCCACTCTATCTGAAGTGCATAGCTCAAGCTTCAAGCCCTAGCAACATACAAAGAAATGTTAAGCCACAACACACAACACTCTTCTTCAAGCAGATCACAAGAATGTTTACCTCAGAGACTCTTCTTTGAATAGCTGCTTTAAGACATTTGATCACTCTCTGTCTTTCTGCCTCAGATTTGACAGGAGATCCATCTGTATGCCTTATGTAGTATTCCTGGAAAAATCAGTGTAAGGAACTAAGGATCAAGACGAGCTTAAAACTAAGGAGACTTTTGCAGAAGCCTAATGAGTTTATACATACCTGATAAGCTTCAGGGCCTTGAGCATCAATGCTGGCATGTGAAACCACATATTTCATATCCGTCAAAGTAAAGACAGTATCAAAGAGAAGCTTTGGTCTATCTTTACATTTGATCATCACAATGGAGTAGTCCAAATCATGCAAGTTGGAAACATCCACATCTGGAACCACTCTCCCACTCTTATCCTCATTATCAACATTATTCTCCCATTCATCATAATCTCTATCCGCAAACATCAGCTGATGAAGCTTACGATCAGCATAAGTCTCGTTGAGAGAAGAGGAAACCGTGGTTTTGGGTTCACGAGATCTCCTGCTTCTCCTTCCACCTGTGAGCACGTCACCAAGAAGCTTCCTGATCTTGGACAACCTCTCTGGATCAGTAACCGCAGAGCAGGTTTCCTCGTCTGTTACTTGCAAAACCGCTGCTGCTTTTGCTCTATGTGTCCAGATCTCAGCGTTGACCACATTGCATTGGAGGTCCGTTAGAACAGCGCAAAGCTCAGACAACAAACCGGGTCTATCTGTTCCCGTTAGCTCAATGATAGTGAAGTCGACAGATTGTTTAACCCCGATGGTTGATCTCGGACTGAAGCAAGAAGACTCATCAGGGCCAAGAGACTGCAACAACCACACGACAACGAGTTAAAGAATCACATCATCAAACCTAACAGAACATAAACAAGAGGTTCGTTCATCACTTACTTTACGGATGTAATCAAGAACGATCTCATCAGTGACTTTGTTCCCATCTTGGTTAGTGACATTGAACACATCCATGAACCAGCCACCATCGGAGGAGATGTAAGCTTTCTTGATGGTGAGGTTAAGATCAGTCAAGACTTGAACTACTTCCAGAAGAATCCCATGTTTATTAGCACTATCCACCTACCCCAAAAAAAAACACAAAATCAAAATTGGTTTTTTACTTCAGAAAAAACAAACTTAATAATGTGAAAATGAAATCTCAGAATGTTTTTTTTACCTTAATGACAGTGACGTTCTTGCAGACATCGTTATCAATCACAACCCTAAAACGATAATAATCAAATTAAAAACAAAAGTCCAAAACTGAAGATAAATAAATAATATAGAACAAAGTTAAGGAGCAAAGCAATTACTTTGGTGGATTCACTCTTCTGATAAACCTTGCAATCTCATCATCCATATGATATGAAAAGCTCACGCAATCATCTGAAAATATACACAAAACCCAATTAAACCAAAAGCAGAGACTTAACCTAACACACAAAGACTCAAAATTGAACGAACCCATAATCAAAAGACTCAAAATTGAACAAACCCATGATGAAAAGACTCGAAATTGAACAATCAAATCATCAAGACATCAACGAAGAACAGAGAGAGAGAGAGAGGAGTAAACGAACCCATTCTCGATTCGATTGTTCTGTTGATGATCGATATCTCTCTGGAAGAGGAAGACTTTGCAACTGCAATTGCCAGAGGGAGAGAAGAATCACGAGAAAGTTTGTTAATTTATATTCAAATAAGAAGAAGAAAGAAAGAGATAATTAATTAATTAAATAATAAAAAATCTAAAAAGGGGAAAAAGGGAGTGGAGATCCAATTACTTCACACTATGCTCTGTCTCTGACACAGATTCAGCCGACACGATTCTCCTCTAAAACCTGCACAGATGAAAACACTCTTCTTTTATTTTTGTTGCTGTTAAATTGTGATTGTGATGAGGATGAGTGTCTACACATATATACACTTGGCGCACGTTAGTAGCCGCCCTTTGGTTGTCAGGATAATATTAGACAGGTAAACCGGCCGGTTCAGTAGATCCTACTTAATTGGGCAGTAAATCACAGACAATTCTTTTGGGAGTTTCGACTGGGAAACAAATCGATTAATTTTTGACTAATTACATTCCAACTTTAGAAGATTAGTTACAGTGTTTGAATGAGAACATAGTACAAATAGGCAAAATGATATTGAAAATTAATAAATACACATCAACCGAGATTTCTTTGTTGTCAGCTAGCAATACATATTACCCACCATATAGGTGTGGTCGGGTGGTGAAGTCGGTACAGATTTTTTTTTAGGAATTGAGTTCGAAACTTCACACTCAGATTATTCATATGTGTAACCACGCGACATAAATATCTAACTCTTTATATGAAGAATCGAATTTGTCTAGTGTCGATAGATAACCCGAAAATTAGTCAGTTGAATTTCAATATGCCAAATATACTGAATCAACAGATAAAAAAATAGTAATATATATTAGAATTTGGTGTCATGCCAAACCGATAGCAAATCACCTGAGAAACAAACTAGTTGAATTATGGTTTTCTGATCTTATACATCAAATAATCAACTTTATGGTTAATAGATCAAACATAAAAGAATGTGAAAATACATTGTAAAAAATTACTAGACAAAAGATATTTAAGAAGATAATTATAAACATGTATTACCATTAAAATATAATTTGGAAAAACTAATATATTTATTTTTAGTTTTAGATGTAGAATTGTTATCAACTCCTTTCTAAGTTATCTAGAATTGGCCCGAGTATTGTTCATACACTCCAAAGATATTGGATGTTTGGAATTGAGTGGAATCCAACCATAGCGGCAAAACAAAGAACATGAACATTAATCCTCTTAACAAGGACCATAATCTAAGGGAATATGTTTCACATGTTACACACAAAATATCCTATTAAACGTGGTGGATATTATGAAGTCTTTAATTTTTGAAGCATCGTGATTCGCGTAAATTTGTGAACAACACATAACGTTTGATTTTAATCATCAGTTAATTTATAAACTCGATACAGAATAGTAAGATACTTATAGAATGTACTGAGGCTTACGTAAATAAATTAGGTGAAAAGTTGTATGCATAAAAAAATATTGGATGACTGATATATCTTAAGTCGCCGAACACAAATCCCGTTGACATGCCTCCAATAAATGTAATTAAAAAATCAATTTAAAAACAGGAAAACACTAGTTGAATTTGATTAGTGTCTATATTTCTATTGAAAAAGGTTATAATAGAAATATAAAAGAAGAGGAAAGCATGCTGTTTAGAATGTCAAATGTTTTAGTAGAAGAGAAATGCGTAGAAGGAGGGACCATGCCGCCCGCATGCTACTACGATCTCCATTGCTCATTCTCTTCTTTCTTCAATTCTACCCTTGTATACATAATAAATACATAACTTCTAAAGTACTCTTCTTAGCTCTCATTTTTAAAATAAACAATATAACAATTCTTATAAAAATAGAAACAAAAAAAAAAACAAGTCTGAAAGGGTGTTTTAAGAAACATAAAAATAGCTTGTTACTTATGATACTTTGAAACATACGATTAGTGATAAAAAAACTGAGCTAAATATCTGTTTTGTGGTATCTTATGGTATTTTTCTACGTTTAACCTCATTGGTTTAAGTGGTTAAATATACCGAAGTTCACTAAGACTGTAACTGGTTATCAATTTTATGAATATCATGAATGAATGGAATTGGAGGAATAAAAGAAATTATGGAATAAAAAAATAGAATTTCATTCCACTTATTCATGAGCCATTTAAATCATGAATGTTTTATAATTACATTCCATTTTCTTCCATACATTCCAAAAAAAAAATCATTGGAATGAAAATTCCAATCAAATGGTAAAAAAAATTTGAAATCTATAGGAATAAGTCATTCCATACAATTCCATTCCAAAAACTTGTAATCCAGTTACAGCCTAAATAAGACATTGAAACCTTGGTTCGAACTTCTTAATGTAACACTGGAGACAAGTGTAAGCCAATTTAGACTGAATCATATATATTCTCTTATAAATTTTGTCCTTGGTGTTTGTATGACTCATCCGAAATTGACGTATTTTAACTTAATTTTATTTCAAATGATCGATAATTTCTTCTTGAAATTAACGTTTGTTTTATTGACATTGTTTGTTTTATCGACATTGTTTTATCGACACATATCGAGAGTTACACTTTTTACATAATTTTACTTCAGAACTTAAATTTGTATAAATATTCGAATTGGCACTTTTAAGACAGTTGATTTGGTCATTAGAGCATCTTTATCGCAGGGTTTAATGGGTTTCTTAGTGGGGAGGGGCCCATTTTTTTTAACAACCGTTCCTTATGAAGCCAAAAGAAAGAACGATTCTTTTGGGTTATTTTCACTGTTTACGGGTTACACCAACACGTGATAGCCTGCAATTGGTGCATTTTTAAATTATTTGTTTTCAGATAAAAAAATAAGAAAATTTTTTTATTAAGAAACCCTCATACGATAAAGATGCTCTTAGTGGTTAGAAATTCCTGCATTTAAGTAAGATTTAAACCATTGTGTTTCTTTAGCTTAATGAATGGCATATGTTTTGAATATATCATATTCTAAGAACTGCAATTGAATCATTAAACAGCAAGTATGTCAGTACTTACAACCAAGTTTATGTATTAATTTCTTCTCACCAAATAAAAATAAAATACATTACTGCCTCAAATTTATTTATATATTTAGGGTTCCAAATATACACCTGAGAACCGGTAATGACCAACACATATCTCAGTTATATCAACACTGAAATAACTGTATGACTTATTTTCCAAATATATTCGAACTAAAATTTGCACTTGAATGATAACCACTGACTGTAACAGTTTATTTTTTATCCTCAAAAATATGTTTTGTGTATATCAATATCTTGTATTTGTTTAGACGTTAATTAGGGTTCCAAACCAAGTGCTGAGATGCATATGAGAACCCTCTATTCTTCAGTTTCTGGAGGCAATATGGCTTCTTTTGCCTCTGCTGCTTTCTCTCCAACGTACTTAGCCGTTTTCTTGCTCACATCAGTCGCCAACACCTTGGCTACACCAGCTTTCTCGACGATGAAATCTTTAGCTTCACCGGTTCTTTCAACTACAAAATCTTTAGCTTTCTCCGTCAATGAAACAGCTTCTTCCTCCATCTCTTTAGCTTTTTCCGTCACAAAATCTGAAGCCACGTGAGCATTTTCAATCACCATGTCCATGGCTTCACCAGCTTTCCCAAGAAAGTAGTGTTTTGCTCTCTGTATGTGATCTAAAACCTCTTGTCCTTCATGTGCAGTCAAGTGTCCAACTTCGCTTCCTTTCTCCTTCACGTAGTCGGAAGCTTTCTCTCTTTCATTTGTGCGTGTGTGTGTGACACAGTTTTACAAAATTATTTCAGTCAAGAAAATGGTTATAACTACAATATAGATAACAAAATTGACAATGCTGGAAATTAAAAGGGAATTTAAATGTATATATTAATATTTTTAACAAACTGATTAGATATATGTTTCAAGATTTGAGTATATTTTAGAGAAATACCTTATGATAAACATAAATTTTTTTTTGTCTAAAAATAGACTTTAAAGAGAAAAGTGACGAAAATATATTTTATTAAAGGATGTAAATTATATTTATATCCTTTGGTTTAACTAATCTAAACTTAGAGTTTAGAGTTATGAGAGACGGTTTTAGAGATGAGGTTTAATTTTTTTAAAAAAAATAAAAAGAAATATTAAAAATTTTAAAATAAAAAGATCTATTTCAGTCATTTTAAGATTATTTTGGTGCCAAAACTTAAAATGACTATTTGAGAGATTTGCTCTATATTTTATTTTTATTAATTAATTTTATTGAGAAAAATATCATGTGTTTGTAATTCATAATTAAATTTCATCAGGATGGATATAAACTAAATTTATCGATTTCTAAGTAACGAACACAAAATTAATTTATTTTGAGATAGAAGAGTTAAAGTGATGTGAAATCATGCCATGGGATCGTAATGTGTTCTGCTTCTCTCTTTCCATTCTAGCTAGAGATTAATTAGTTAATCTTTGCTACCTATGTCAATCTCAGATATGTCTAAAAAACATATAGACTTACGAGGCATCATCGAGCCATTTTGGATCTAGCTTTGAGTTGCCATCATCACCTTTCACGGCGGCCATGACCCATGACTTCTTGCGCTGAGGTGCAATGATCACATTCTTCCAGCCAACTCTCATATCTATACGGCCAACGCTGCTTCTCCTGCTGATGAAGAAAGTAGAACCCAATCCACTAAGCACAGCTCCGGAGATCAAAGTTGCCATAAGGTCACCTCTTGCCTTTAATTTCTCTTAAAGATGTGAGAAAACGAATAATCGAAAGTGAGGATTTTAGATTAGTAGAGGGACAGAGTCAGAATCTTTATATAAAGAACCTCAGAGGCTGGCGTGGAATAGTTTCTAACCAGTTAGAATGTAATGACATCTAATTAGTTTCGTTCCTGGTTTGCCAAGTGTACTCAGATACGCTGGAGAAAGTAGCAACATAAACAGACTATGACATGCTTTTGCATGAATAAACAGTATATCTAAGACTCACCCGTTCAATATATACTTGGATAAAGTATATGGTGTTTAGAAAGGTCGAATGTTTAGGATAGAAGGGATAACTACATGTCATGCTGGTCGCATGTTACTACTCCTCATATCTTATCTTCCTCGAATATATGATTTTAGAAACATATTGTAAAGTAACAAAAGAAAAGAGGAATTAGAAAATAGAGGATGGTGTTTAGAAATTAGAATTGGTTATACGTGTGTGCGTGTGTGTGGTAGAAGGGGGACATAAGTGCGTACATGCCGGTCGCATGTTTATGTATGGTTAGAGACAATCTTTAAATGGACTATATATATATATGTAATACAAAATCTAAACGTAGAGAGATTGTATAATCTCTTTTAAAGTTATTGGTAATTTTGTAATGTTAGTTTGGATTTGCTAATGTTATAAATGTAATGTTAGTTTGGATTTGCTAATGTTATAAACAATCTTCAATTATATAGTGATTGATAATGTTATTCAGCTAAAACTAGATATCTAGTATTTGACTTAACATATGTAACATGACCTAACACTTTATATGACATCTAACTCAAAGATAGATAAATGGACCTAGTCTGTCAGGCCTAATATGTCGTATAGCCAACTGAAGTGAGACATAAGCAGAAGCAAATTAAAAAAAAAAATGGAAGAGAGGCGAGGCGAATTACCGGTGGAGATACTAAGTGATGATGAATCATGAATCCAACTCTACAAGCTAATAGTACCCGTTTTCGCTACCATATTTGTCTGTGATGATAAAACCAGCACCCAATAGATCAAGCGGATCTACTCTTACTCCAACTTGTCTTATTTGGAGTTTTAAGCAATAAAATTCCAAGTACTACTTTCTAACTATATGTGCACCAGATCAGTACAGAGCAAGCCATTTATGGCCAACCAATCACCGCCATATTGCAATCACTCCATCAAAGACTTTATTTTATTTACAAGTTATTTTTATTATTATTTATGATCGTTTGGTCTTCTCCAGAAACGAGTATATACAGCTCAAATCGTTTGTCCTTTTGTAGGATTGTAGATAAGCTTTAAACCTTTTTTTTTGAAAAAATGTTAAATTAATTCAAACAAATGAATAATGTTTACAATCTAAATTGCTGGTTTGAGACGAAATGAAACTAAAAGCTTTTACATCACAGAGATTCTAAAGGAGAACCATGTTCCCATGACCCTTTGGTAAGCTGAGAAGCGCATATGATCCATGCTGGAAATGCGGTTTCGAACCTATTTATCAATGAGTTTTATAAGCTCGGATGCATACTTGTAATCTTCTCCCAAATCTTCTGCCATTTCGTTATTTCCACATAGCATATAAGGAGGTTTAAAAGACATACCGAAACAGGAACATGTCCAGCTTGCTTCATTATATTTTTCTGTAAGGAGTGGAACAATATCTTCCCATACATTAGTGTAATCCGTTGTCAAAAGCTTTTTGGTGAGGCTCGACCAGACCTCCCCTGAGTATTGACATTGAAAGAAGAGATGGTTTCTAGACTCAGGGCAAACCTCTCAAAGAGAACACAACACCGTAATGCCTCCATTCCAAAGAGAAAGCTGATCACCTGTAGGCAGTCTATTAAGGATGGCAATCTAGGTGTGAAAAGAGAACTTCAGAATATTGTACTGAAACCACACTCCTTTCACCCAATCAACCTCTATCCGTAGACATCATAAAAAAAATTCAAGTTTGCTTCGTAGAGAAACCTGGTTTGAAACCATCACCACAGTTCTATAATCTTACATCCTCCTTGTTTTGAACTCCTATGTTTTTGATATTTTGTATCTCCTGCTCAATGAGATTGTAAATCTCGACTCGATGTCTTCTTCACCTGTGCTTATTGAGCACCGTAGCCACTGTATCATGACGTCGAGTACCCATACTCATAGTCCCAACACCTCATATTTTGTCCACTAGATGACCTAGGCTCGACCAGTCGTCAAACCAGAATGAAGTTGACATGCCATGATGAACTTTCACTTTCGAAAATGTTGTTGTAAAAGCTTTGAACCTTTTATGAATGAATATTCAATTTTTCTATGTAAAGAATCTCAAAAGCTAGCGTGAATTAGTTTCTTACAAGTTAGATTGTTAATACATGAGGCATCCAATTTTTTCGTAGTAACATCATCAACAGACTATGACATGCTTGCAGGAATAAAAAGAAAAAATCTAAACTTTTTAAAAGGTTTGTAATTCCTCTTTTCTTTTGTTACTTTACATCATTATTATGTTTTTAATAATATAACATATAAGTTATGTTACTCAAATGGTATGAATTGAGAAGCAAAAAACAAGGAAATTTTTTGGAAAAGGGGATTGGTGGTAAATCTAGTGGTAAGGAAAAAATTTAAGGAAAAGAAACGTAAAACTAGTCAGTTATAAGTTTATTTTGACAAGAAATAAGTTGTCATTTGATTGGCTACGCGAAATAAAATCATGTCTTACACCTCAATAGAAAAAAAAAACTCAGGATTGGGCTATTCATCTGTTTTAATCGGGTGACACTTTTGAACCAAACATAAATAAATGGGCCTAGAAGGCCCAACATATCTTATAACCCAATGGAATCAACAATATAAATACTAGAAAAGGGAGAGAGAGAGAGGAGATGAGAAGCGAACAAACAATGGCGTCTGAGCATTCGTCTCTGTACAAGCTGATAAAAGAACCCGTCATCCTTACCATAAATGGGGGTGTATCCGGAGCTGCTTACGGTGGTATATTAGGAATGTTCACCCTGTCCCGGCGTAAACCTCAAGCCCTAGCATCACTGATTCGAACTCAGGTTTTGTTCATAAAACCCTTAAAACCCCTTTTCCAAGTAACGTCATAACTAATCAAAAGAGAATTGGGTTGCATGAATCAGTACGTTCGTGTGTGTGCTCGGGACTTTTCGGCATTTGGCGCTGCATTGTCTGGAACTGAATCCATAATGAGAGGAATTAGAGGCAAAGATGATCTTACAAATCAGTTATTCTTTCCAAACTTGTGTTCCCTAGTCAATGTGTTTTAAACTTTCTTTATAAGAATTTTCAAGTTTTTATTTTTTGTCACTGTTGTTTTCTTTGCTAATGCACTACAGACTTTGTTTCTGGTTGAGTTTTGACATTGGTTACCACTTTGCAGCTTGGTCTCAGCATCAGGTGCTGGCTTGGCATACTCTTTTGTGAGCAATGGCTTCAAATTAAAGCCTGCAGACGCACTCTCCAGGGCTGCTGCTTCTGCTGTTGCGTCAGGAATAGTGTATAAGGTGATTGATTTGATTGTTCATTTAATCAAATACAAAAGAGCATCTCTTCTTCTTCTTACTTAACACTGTTTTTGTTTTCCCTTTCAGGTGAAAGAAAAAATCACTTCGCGCAATGCCCAAGAAGCCTTTTACACAGAGGCAAAAGCTATGCTATTGAAGCTAGGCCTTGAGGTATACGTGAAGAACTTCAAAGAGGGACATCTCACTGATCTCACCTTGCCATTGCTCACTGATAGGTTACATTACATATACATCTCCTTTAAACTTCAAGCTTGAGTTTATTATGTAGCAACTAAAACATAAAATCCCCTTTGTGATGAATTCTGAATCCAGTGACCTAAAAGAAGTGAATATTCCATCAGGGGCAAGGCTTCTGATACTTGATCATATCAAGAGGTTTGTTCACAAGCTTCTCTGCTCTCACATGGATCATATATATGAATTGGATCCAACCATGATCTGTTGTTTTGAGTGCAGGTACCATAAGAAGGTAAACCGCTGGTGAAGGAAGTCGTGGCTTAGAATCTTGGGTCTAGTTCTGAGACCTAACCTAAACTTGCTAGTTTGTAATAACAACCTTGAGAGTCTGAGACAAAGCCAAGAACATAACTTTATTCGCTCAAGTTTAATGTGTGGTGGTTAAGTAAAACACACAACTTTATTGAAATATCAAACCGGAACCTTGTAGTCTACACTCAAGGATCTCGTCTATCGTTTTTGCCATTTGAGGAGTGAGATGGTTCTTCCAGTCACCAACTTCACCTTTCCTAAAGAACACATTAGATTCTACACCAACTCTTATCGTCCCATTCTTATTGGTCACCAGGTCCATGATCTTCTCCACCGATCCACTCTCTTCGTCCTCCTTGGTGAATGGACAGTTCAAGAACTCAGCGAGTCTCGTGACTTGAACAAGAGAGGCTCCTCAATAATCTCTTCATACTTCATAAAAACAACATCCTCGCACATGATCCTATATCAACCTAAAAAGTAGATAAAATTCTAAACGATCGATCATAAGAATATAAGTATTAGATTAGAAAGTTAACAGTATTACTATTATTCTATTCTTAAGATTAGAAAGTTAGCAGTATTATTCTATTCTTACAATTTAATATGTTGTTGTTAATCATATATCTATTTTATTAGAGGAAGCTAAGATATGAGGAGTAATATGCGACCAATTATGACATATATTTCATCTTCTATCTTAAACATTTGACAGATCTAGCGCTACGAAAATGTAATGCTTGGTTTCTGGCCAACGAAGAGACAGAACCAGGGGATAATACCACAGACCGCATACCTATGAACCCCTCAGTCCAGCCTGTGTTCATTTGTCGCGTGGATGGTTCATGGAAGAACGACGGTATCACAAGTGGGATAGGATGAATCTTATAGCTTCAAGATGGATCAATAGATCTTTTTGGCCTACAAGATTTCCATAAACTAATTTCACCACTACATACTGAACTGAAGAGTATAGTATGGGCATTGAAATGTTTATCTCGACATCAACGGTTCTACAATTACTTTGTCACTGACTCTCAAGAGCTAGTCAAAATGATCTATGTAGATCTGAAGATTGGTCAGGTTTTGCAGCAGAACTCAATGAGTTTAAATCATTATGGGCATCCTACCAGGATGGAAAAGTGGTTTATCAACCTAGATCCAATAACTCTCAAGCAGATTTCCTCGCAAGACATGCCCGAGCAAAGAATCGTGTTTTCTTATATGTCGACACGTCGGTGCCATACTGGATAGACACCAGTAACTCGTCCTTCGCGGATTCGTACTAAATTTTCCTTGGTACCATTATTGTAAAAAAAAAACGTTTGACCTTCTGATTTGCCCAGCATAGCATATAGGTTATACAACTCAATTGATATGAATCGAGAAGCAAAAAGGAAGCAAAGCAAAGCAAAGCAAAAACAAAACAATGGGGATTAGTTGCGGAGACCCATGATTGGCCATGAGATTTATAGAATTTGAAACAATTACGGATTTAGAACCATATAATCAATACTATATTTTTCTAAATTTAATTTGGAGGTCAATCGATGCACATATTAACGACGATGTAAATCAACCTCTGGAACAAAATTTTATAAAACTAACTCTTAATATTAAAAGTTTAATTTCTTCCATTTTAGAAAAAAGATTTATTTAAAAATATATATACTATAATTATCGAGGATAGTTAATACAAAAAATAATGAATTGTTAATCAAAAAGTAATGTGTTTTTTTAATGTGTATGAAAGCTCTAAAATATTTTTTTTAAATGGAGAGAGTGGGTAGAAAATCTGTAATTTCCATAATATTTTAAAAAGAACATTACAATTAGGATTGGGAAAAAAATCGAATGCGAAGGACCGATCTGAATCTTATCTGAAAAAATAGTATCGAACTTGAACCAAAATTAGTTAAATATCCAAAAGAATTCAAAATTTTAGTATTTAGAAAATTGAAACCGAACCCGACCCGGGCTAAAGTATTTTGGATATTCGAGTGTATTCGAAATAGATTTATATACCTAAATATATTGATTATTTTTAGTTTTAATATATAAAATAAATATCAAATATATATAAGATATTTTGAAGTTGTCCAAAATATATACAAATAGTAAAAATGTCTAAAATAGCTAAACATTATTCAAAGAGAAATACCCTAAGATAGACCTAAAAAGTTTTTGTCACAAAAATAACCTTTAAGGAAGAAAATCACAAATATAACTTTTATGAAAGAGTGTAAATATACATTTATACCCTTTGGGTTAACTAATCTAGACTTAGGGTTTAGAGTTATGGGGTGGGATTTTGGGGGTGAGGTTTAAAATTTGAAAAAAAATTAAAAAAAATATTAATTTTTTAAAAATAAAAAGGTTAGTTTTGTCATTTTTGTTGTTGAGGGTAATTTTTGTGACAAAAACTTGAAAAAAGGTTATCTAAGAGATTTGTCCTTATTCAAAACACCAAAAATATTTAAGACATCTATTGATTATTTATCCAAGTATTAAGCCAAACAAATTTATATGTTAAGTTAGGTATTTTTCCATATGTTATTTGAATTTATATGTATTATATATTTTTGTTAGATTTCTAGTAATTTAAAGTATATGATGAATTTTACATTTTAAAAAATAATTTAGAAGAGTTATCCGAACACTGGCCTCAAAAAATTCGAACCGAACCTAAATTTATAAATATATCCGAATGGGACTGAAATCTTTAATTTCAACAAACCGAATAGATCTGAACCGAACCCGAATAGATACCTGAACATCCACCCTTATTACAATTAGAAAGATTTACTCAATTTAAACAACTTTTGATTTTGTTAGGTATCATCTTCCGCATATAATAGACATCACCATTAAATTTATAAATACTATGTGATTCAATTATAAAAAAAATCCGAAAATTACTTAGGGGGTGTTATTGGACCAAGGATTTGAGAAGATTTTATTTTTTTCTCAAATCCTCTTTTATTGTATCTAGCATTTATAAATTCTGTATGAAATCTAAGCTTATTGGATTGGTCATTTGTATAAGTTCTCCCAAATTCCAGCTTATTGAAAAATATGGATTTTGTCAATAAAATCCATCAAATGGAATTTGGTGGGATTTGAATGATATTTTATAGTGCAAAAATAACAAATTGAAATACCACCTCTTATGGTATTTGAAGCTTCAAAAATATTTTTTTTTTTTAATTTTAAAAAAAAAATCTTCACATTTAAAAAAAATCAAACAGTTTGAAATTAAATAAAAATAAAAATAAAAATTATTTGAAAATTAATTTTTAAAAACTTTACCTTTTTATATATTTCATAAAACAATAATAATATCAAATTATAATAATTTATAAAATAAAAATATTTCTTCAAAACCCCAAAAAAACCGTAGCAAATATTCTTATGATTTACTCAAATCTCGAATTTTCTTAGACTTACTCAAATCTTGAACTCTCTCAAATTCTTGATTCAATAAGCCCCCTTATTCTCCAACTTGTACTTGATTTCAAAGTTAAAAAACCTATATTGTATTTACATATAAAGTCTATATTATCAATTTTTTTTGGGCAAATCTCTCATATATCCCTTTTGAAGTTTTTGTTACAAAAATAGACCTCAAAGAGAAAAATAACCAAAATAGCTCTTTTTATTTTTTTCCTAAAATTAGCATTTTTTTATTTTTTAAAAAATTTAAGCTCAATCTCCAAAAAATCACCCCATAACTCTAAAACATAAAGTCTAAATTAGTTAACTCAAAGATATAAATATATATTTACACCATTTACTAAAGATTGTTTTGGTCGTTTTTTTTATTAAAGGTTATTTTGATGATAAAATTTTTTTTAGATCATCCTAATTCTTTTTTTCTTCTTTTCTATAACAAGTGAGGCATAAAAGGGAAAAAAAAAAAAGGAAGAGAGGGAGAGAGGAGTCACCGGAGGCGGAGATAGGATGACGTTGGAGCAATCGTCTCTGTACAAGCTGAAAGAAGCCGTCTTCGCTACCGCATATGGGGGTGTCGGCGGAGCTCTTTTCGGCGGTATAGCAGGAATGGTCATCATGCCCCCACTGGCTCGGCGTAACCCTCGAGCGGCCCTAGCCTCACTGACTCGAACTCAGGTTTTGTTCTATCTAATTCATAAACCCTCTTTTTCCAAAGTAACGTTATAACTAATCGAAGAGAATTGGGTTTTGTGAAATCAGTACGCTCGTATGTATGCTTGGGACTTTTCAGCATGTGTCGCTGCGTGGTCCGGAATTGACTCCATAGTGAGAGGAATCAGAGGCAAAAAAGACCTTACTTCTGAGTAAAGTTCTCATTCTTACAACTGTTACACTTACCTTAGCTAAGAGAATATCTTCTATTTGATATAACTGGTTATTACAGAGACTAGTATTGACATTGCAGGATGGTCTCAGCATCAGGTGGTGGGTTGGCATTATCATTTGTGAACAAAGGCTTGAAACTAAACCCTCCACACGCACTCTTCTACACTGCTGGTTTCGCTGTTGCC
Source organism: Moricandia arvensis (assembly GCA_905132765.1). Lineage (NCBI taxonomy): Eukaryota > Viridiplantae > Streptophyta > Magnoliopsida > Brassicales > Brassicaceae > Moricandia > Moricandia arvensis. The sequence goes on from CAJHQP010001044.1 coordinate 98,090, forward strand.
TCAGGAACAATCTATAAGGTGATTTTGATTGATTCTTCATTAATACAAAAGAGTATATCTTCTTCTTCTTTTTTTGTTTTCCCTTCAGGTGATGGAAACAAACAGATCGCGCAACGCCCAAGACGCCTGTTACACAGATGCAAGAGCTATGCTGTCGAAGCTAGGCCTTGAGGAATACGAGAAGAACTTCAAGAAGGGACATCTCACTGATCTCACCTTGCCATTGCTCACTGATAGGTTACATTACATATTCATCTCCTTTAAACTTCTAGCTTGAGTTTATTATCTACTAGACAACTAAAAACTAATCCCCTTTCTAATGAATTCTGAATCCAGTGACTTAAAAGATGTGAACATTCCACCAGGGCCAAGGCTTCGGATACTAGATCATATCAAGAGGTTTGAATACAAGCTTCTCTACTCTTACATATATGGATCAAATATATGAACTATTCTCTGTTGTTTTTGGATGCAGGTACAATAAGATGGTCAACCGCAAGTGAGGAAAGCAGTAATTTGACTCCAACCCTTGGAGTTATTGCTAGTTTGTAATAATAACCTTTATAAGACTTTATTCAAAGCCAAGAACATAACATAACATCACTTTATTCCCTGAAAATTTTATGTCTCCTTACGTTAAAAGCAACAACATAACACAACCTTATTGAAACTTCAAACCAGAACCCCCTAGTTTACCTTCAACGATCTCGTCAAACGTTTTAGCCATTTGAGGAGTGAGATGATCCTTCCAATCACCAACTTCACCTTTCCTGAAGAACACATTAGAATCTATACCGATTCTCGTCGTCCCGTTCTTGTTAGTCTCCAAGTAGCTCAAGTTACGCAAACTACACAGGTTCAAGATCTTCTCCACCGAACCACCCTCTTCTTCCTCCTTGGTGAGTGGACAGTTTAAGAACCCAGCGAGTCTCTTGACTTGAAGAAGAGGCTCCTCAATGATCTCTTCATATATACTTCATAAATACAACATTCTCCTTATCTTCTACCATCCTTTTCCAATAGCTAAACACATATTCCCTATAGGGTCCGTATAAGTGAACTCCTCTACAGTATGCATCAAACATGAGCTCAAAACTGGCCTGATCCATCTCGGTGCGATGCAACTTGTTTTTGTAATGCCAACCGGAGACAAACGTATCTTTGAGACCTCTACACACGTAGACGATTTTGCATGGTGAGGAAGAAGACTTTGTGGTGGCTTCACGCAATGTATTCAAGTGCATGTGTGTAGAAAAGATCATAGGAGAAGGAAACTTTGCGATATCATGAGTTTGGCTACTAGTGTATAGCTCAATCTCAAGAAATGGCACAAAGTCATGAGGGTTTTGTGAAAGCTAAGGATGTGTTTGGGGATTTTCAAGGTGTTTTTTCTCTAAGTACAACAGCAAATACTAGAGATTTGAGTACCACCTTTGGGCAAAGAAGCAAGGATTATATCGTTCACTCGTGGCTGGAAATGCTCTTGGACGTCAAGAACGGCTTGGAGTGTGTTGGGATAGTACCAACAGGCGTTGTAGTTGTAGAGATTGTAACCCATGAAATCTTTGTCTGAAGGAAGAGAAGATATCGTCAAGTTCTTGGTTTCTTGGCTAACGTTGTCGTCTTTCATGTAGTTTGGAAAGTGAGGTTCTTGAGAAGCCTCCATTGCGATGCTTTTTCTCTAGGTAAAGATACTAAGATAGAGAGAGATGATAGTGAAAGAAAGGAAGGTGGAGAAAAGAGTTTCTGATTTGATGCTTCGGAAAGTCCGGTCTCACAAGTCACATGTTTCGGTATGTTTATAGTAGACACAACACGTGTTTAGGGCTTGTTCGCGTTTCAGTTATGGCTGCGTCCTAGGCCACACCACACATGATAAATCCCTCAAGTATGTTCAGCTTTGGACACTAGTCACAACGAGGACATCAACCTATGAAGTTTGTAACCCTCCAAGCGAAGCAGTGACTTTACTTTCCATCTAAGAAACGAATTGGTGAGAAGGGAACAAAGTAAGTCCCACATCGATTGTGTAGAGAGATGTGTGAGAAGGAGTGGGCCTATAAAAGAAGAAGTGCGGAGGACAAGGAGAATATGATCCTTCAGGTTTAAAGGGGAAGTGAGGATTGGGTTTATTCTCGCACAATTTAAAATGCGTGAAGAGCGTTCCGCTCAAAACCTCTTACGACAATTGGGCGCTCCAATTCTCATATCATCTGATCCCTCTCTTATTTCAATCTTTTTTTTTGAAAAACAATATTTTCTTCTTCTTTTTGAATATATTTTAAAGAATAAAATATTTGAAAAGAAAATTACAATTTTGTTTTAAATTTTATGTAACTTAAAAATCTTTTAATTTTATAACTATTTAAATACTCTCTCAGTTTCTTTATATAAGTAGTTTTAGAGATTTTTTTTTTTGTTTCACAATGTAAGTTGTTTTCAAAGTCCAATGCAAAAAACAAAAAGTTAAAATATAATTTATATCATTGGTTCTTTTCTCTCTTTAATTAAATTCTAAATGTATAAAAATGGTTTTCTAAATTCATGTGTTTTTATGCAAAACTATTTATATAATGAAACAGAGGGAGTACTCTTTACGGTGCACACACAAATATAACTATATACAGTTGTAAGAAATAATCACAAGGAATGTGGACCTCAAAGATAACTTTTTAGTGTTCATAATGATATCACGACTTTGCCTTCACCACTCTCTCTCGTTTCTCGTTACACAAAGACAAACAATTTTAGCAAAAAAACTTATAAAGCACGCTCCTTTAACCAAAGTTTCAATTTTTTTCAACAGCAACCAAAACGAAACTCTCAAAGTTGTTGAGATTATCAGAATATGTAGAGTAAACATCTTTGGTTGAGGATTCGATACTCTTTGTCTTTGCTTTCTTGAAGAATTATTTAGCACCAGTCTCAGCAATTACAAAAAAAAAGAAATCATTGGAAATGCTGAAGGGTATTTAATAATAATGTAGATTAATAACAATGGAGATTAAATAGACATCAGGTGCTGTGGTGTAGTGGTTATCACGTTTGCCTTACACGCAAAAGGTCTCCAGTTCGATCCTGGGCAGCACCATTCTTTTTTTGCATTCAGTCACATTTTTAAATGGCATTAAGGAAACACTTGACTGATGTCTATAATACATTTAATAACTAGCTTGTTGGCCAAACAAAAAAAAAAACAAACTTTTTAACAGTAGTTTCCATATGCTAAAAATAATCTACAAATATGATTTTCAAAATAAACGGCTTAAACATTATACACTTCCAAACAAACGCAACTCGTATCAAATCGCTTCTAAATGAAAGTAGATATATTTCCCTTGAATAGATCTTGTATACATTCGTGAATATATAGTACAAAGAGTAGAGAGATCTCAGGGATCTTTACAATACTGTTAAGAATATACTCTAGAATATTTACTAGAATATAGAAACTATACAAGCCGATAGTTATCTGCTAATACCCTCCCTCAGTCGCAGCGGTGGTTCACTGACGCCAAGACTGGAACGAAAGCTCATGAACAAAGAGGATGGCAACCCCTTTGTAAAAATATCAGCATATTGCAGAGTAGATGGTACGTGGTGAACCCGGACCTCGCCTTTTAGAACCTTTTCACGTACAAAGTGAATATCGATCTCGATATGTTTGGTCCTCTGATGCTGAACAGGATTTGAAGATAGGTAAACCGCACTGACATTGTCACAGAACACCACTGTAGCTTTAGTTAGAGGTCTCCCCATTTCAAGTAGAAGGTTTCGTAACCAACATGCCTCTGCTACAGCATTTGCAACTCCCTTATACTCCGCTTCGGCACTAGAACGTGACACCGTCGGTTGTCGTTTTGCCGACCATGATATTAAGTTGTCTCCAAGGTACAAACAGAAGCCAGAGGTCGATCTCCTAGTTGTTGGGCATCCGCCCCAATCAGCGTCGGTGTAGGCTGTGAGAGTAGAACTTTGTTTCTTTAGCAATTGTAAGCCTAGTGTCTTTGTGCCTTGTATATAGCGGATTATTCGTTTCAGGGCCAGCCAGTGGGTCTCTCTAGGATCATGCATGAAGAGACATATTTGTTGAACTGCATAGGAAATGTCTGGCCTGGTGAAGGTGAGGTATTGTAATGCTCCGGCGAGGCTCCTATATTCGGTGGGATTAGAAACCGGCTTGCCTTCTTGTGCCGCAAGCTTCGACTTCAAGTCCACGGGGGTGGTGCACAGTTTGCAATCAGTCATGCCGGCTCTTTGGATTATCTCCTCTGCATATCTAGTTTGATTGAGAAAGAGTCCTCTGTCATTAAATTTTGCAGATATGCCGAGGAATGAATGGATGATGCCGCAGTCCGTCATGGGAAACTCAGATTTTAGCACTCGAATGATTGTATCTTTGAGACTCTGTGTTGATGCAGTGAGTATAAGATACGCCATTAGCCCATTTTTGTTGTACACAAACAAGCTCGCATCCGATCTGCTTTGCATAAAACCATTGTTAGTTATAAATTTAACAAATCTTGCATTCCATGCTCTTGGAGCCTGTTTTAGGCCATAAATGGAGCGCTTGAATTTACAGACGTGATTTGGTTTTGTTTTGTCCACAAAACCTGGTGGTTGGAACATATATACCGTCTCGTCCAATGTCCCATGTAGGAACGCGTTTTGAACGTCAAGCTGGTTCACCTCCCATCCGTTTGCCAATGCCACATGTAACACCGTTCGAATGGTCACCGGTTTCACCACTGGGCTAAATGTTTCATCAAAGTCGACGCCGTGTTCTTGTGATTTCCCATTAGCCACTAAACGAGACTTGTGCTTCCCAAAAGTTCCATCTGCATCATACTTATGTTTGTACAACCACATGGAGCGCACAATATTAGTGTTAGGAGGGCGCGGGACAAGATCAAAAGTCTCGCTTTTAACTATAGCATCGTACTCTACAGTCATCGAGTGATTCCAGTTAGGATCATCTAGTGCACTAAGATGGCTTTTTGGTAGAGGGGAAATAGCTTGAGTTTGAAGTGAGAAGATTTGTTTTGGCTTGGAAATACCATATTTAGAGCGAGTGGACATGGAGTGCCGGTTAACCTCAGGTACTGCAGGTGCAGTTTGAGTTGGCGCCTCACAAGGAGGTGGGACTGCAACCGGAAGGTGAGAAGTTGCAGATGGAGCTTCCAATATCTCTCGGAAGATAGGGGAAGGAGGAGGGTCAGTGTTTAGAAAATCATAGGTTGATGGGTTTGCTGCTTTTGCATCTTTGTAAGGAAAGAGCTTTTCATCAAAGTTCACATTTCGTGAAATGATGATTTTCTTTGATGAGAGATCCATGCATCTGTATCCCCGGTGATTGCTAGGGTAGCCCAAGAAAATGCATTTAGCGGACCTGGGAGACAGCTTTTGAGTATTTGAGTGGTTGATATTAGCATAGCATAAGCAGCCAAAGATTTTAAGGTGAGAGTAAGAGGGTGGTTTTTTAAATAGTAAGGAGAAAGGAACCTTGTTTTGTATAGCCTTTGATGGAAGTATATTCAAAATGTGGACCGCCGTGTGAAGAGCCTCTACCCAGAAGGAAGAAGGTAGATTAGCTTGGAAAAGGAGACTGCGCACTGCATTGTTGATGGTACGTATCATCCTTTCCGATTTTCCGTTTTGTTGGGAAGTGTTTGGGCAAGAGAAACGGAAGGTTATACCCTTTGAAGCGAAGAAGCTGTGAAACTCGGAGTTGTTGAACTCCCCTCCATTATCACATTGTAGTGATTTTATGTCTTTGCCAAACTGCATTTTAACATAGTTAGCAAAGTGATGAAATTTAGAGTATGTTTCATGCTTGTGTCGCAAGGGGTACACCCATAAGAAGTGGGAAAAATGATCAAGAAAGAGTACATAGTACTTGATCCCACTAATACTTGTTACCGGCGAAGTCCACAAGTCTGAATGGATAATTTCGAAAGGACCAGAGACACTCGTGTTTGATTGATAAAAAGGAAGCTTTGTTTGTTTTCCAAACTGACAAGCAGAACACAAGTGATTAGGATCACGTTTATTACAAGATAAAGCTGAGGAAGTAAATAAAAAATCTAAAGTTTGGTTGCTGGGATGAGCCAGCCTTTGGTGCCAAACATCAGACGAAGCTGCAAAGAAAGAAGAGTGTTGCTTAGTAGCATTATTTGGAGACGGAAGAATAGGATAGAGGTCCCCCTCGCTGTCACTGCGGAGAATCATCTTCTTGGTTTGAAGATCCTTCACAGAAAAACTGAAAGGGTCAAATTCAACAGAACATGAGTTGTCTTTAGTAAAGCGTCGAACTGATATAAGATTTTTTAAAATGGAAGGTGTAACAAAGACAGTATTTAGAGAGAGAGGTCGATGTTTGGTGAAGAAAGATAGAGAACCAGAGACATTAACCGGAATCATACCTCCGTTTGCAACGGTGACTGTGTTTCCGATATTATGTTTAAAAGCAGACTTAAGATTACCTGCCGTGTTCGTGAGATGCGCTGTGGCCCCGGAGTCCATATACCATTGATTATCTGAAGGGTCGAAGAGTGTCATGGTATTGTAGACCCCTTGTGGCTCGTTTTTCTGGTTCGCTGTAGGTATGGCGTGCGCTTGCTGTTGTTGTGGTCTTGGGCCGAGCAATCCTGGTTGTGGAAATGGCGGTTGGGGTAGCTGAGCCCAAGGATTGAACTGCTGATGATTCCACATCGGATAGCCATTGGTCCAGTAAGGAACACTCCATTGATTAAGTTGTGGACGTTGAGGGTAGTTGTTGTTTCTTCCACGACCGCGATGGCCTCCTCTGCCACGGTTTCCTCTGTTTTTGCCAAATTGTTGCTGGTGTTGACTGTGTTGTTGCGGAGCAGGGCGATCTGTAGGCGTCACGGCAACGTTCAAAGCTTTAGCCGGTGAAGAAGAATCATCAGATAATTTCTTTCCTTTACCTAGCCGATCTTCCTCTAGGATTAGCATGGAACGAGCCTCATCGAACGTTGGGAAAGGAGTACGATGGATAATGACATTTATGATATTGTCATATTTTCCGTTTAGCCCATTCGACAAGTAAGTGACCAACGTTCTCTCAGTGACTGGAGCATCAACGTTTGCTAAGTTATCAGCAATGGACTTGAGTTCCTGGCAATAAGCATGAATTGAAAGATCACCAATTTCTTGAGATCGAAGCTTGTGGTCAAGCTGGATCGCACGAGCCTCCTTGTTGTTGCGGAAGAAGTTTTCAATTCGAACCCAAATCTCCCTCGACGTACCACCGGTCTTGAAGGTACTCCGGAAGAGATTCTTCGAAAGCGTGCCATACAACCACAGTTTCACCAGACCATCTCTCTTAGTCCACGCAACATCGTTGTCATCTGCAGGTAAGAGAGTGCCATCCAAATGGCCGGAAACATCGAAACTTTGACAGTGGGTCATGAATAGTTCTCTCCATGCGTCATAGTTACTATCGTCAATGTCCAAGAGGAATGGGACATGCGATTTGATGTTGGTAACACCATACGCGCGTTCGATCTGAGCAGCGTTAGGTTGAGCAGCCATGGAGAAGAGTAGATGAAGAAGACGAGAAGAAGAAGGAAGTAAGAAGATGAACGCAGGGAATAAGCGTAGAAGAGGTTCAGAATCGTGAACCCTCTGATACCATGAAAGTAGATATATTTCCCTTGAATAGATCTTGTATACATTCGTAAATATATAGTACAAAGAGTAGAGAGATCTCAGGGATCTTTACATTAAGAATATACTCTAGAATATTTACTAGAATATAGAAACTATACAAGCCGATAGTTATCTGCTAATACTAAACGCCACTTGTCGCGTTACTGTGACAAAGAGAGATGGTGACAATGATCGTAGCCACCACCTCTGACCCAGCATCGATCAATCCCGCGGCGGCGCTTCTCGCCATGCCGGGATGGACCTCGGGACCCATCTTGCCGCCGGTAACGTTATTAAGCCTTCTCCGCCGTCATTTTAGCTCTTTCTCTCGTCTGAACTAACTTCTTGTCGGATTCTTCAGGACATGAAGAGTTTCATAAACCAACAAACAAGAGTGATTCAACACGACGGATCAATAGTGAAAGAAGACGATCTCGAGTCACGGTGGGAAGAAGCAACCGGTGAAGCTGTTGACGAAGTCATCTTCCTCAGCCGTCACACTGCCGTCTCCAACCGTCCTGCTCTGACTGTTCACCCCATTGGTATGCTAAAAGATCGAAACTTTTCATGTGGGTTCTTCTCCTTTTGTATAAAGGATGATACTTTGGTTGATTTAATGTTTAGGAGTGCTTCATTTGAAAGAAGGAGAATCGCCGCCGCAGGGAGGAAAGCCGGGATGGGCGGCGTTGCCAAGCCCTAGAATTGGTCCGTGGCTGCGTCTTTTGAAGAAGATGGCTGAAGCTCATAGCTTAGTTCCTGAGTTTGAGGTTTTGTTTCTTGTTTTTTTTGTCTCCTCATGAAATTGAAGTCTAAGCAGATTGTTTTTTTTTTTGTGTGGGTGTGTAGGTAACACTGGAAGGTACTCATCATGGACCAATAACTAGTAAGCCAACCATGTTCTTGGAGATTGGTGAGTTTCTTTCTTGTCACTTATCTGAGTGTCCAAATGCTTAGCTCGTGTGTGTACAAGAATTCTAGGCTCTGGTATGATCATTGGTTATTGCGTACATGTAGGTAGTACAGAGGAATACTGGAAGAGACAAGATGCAGCTCAAGTTATGGCTCTTGTAAGTGAATTAAAAAGATTTTTTACTTTATTTATGGTTTCAAAGTATAAGCATTGGTGTTCTGTGGATTCAGTTAATGTGGGAAGGACTTGGGCTTGGAGGGGGTGAAGCTGTAGGGGACTGGAACAGGTATATATATCCATGCTAGCTTAATCTTTACACTACATCACACAAAGAATAAAGTAGAATCATATAAACTAATGTAAATCAGGATTTTTGTGGACAGTGAAACGGGGAAGAGGAAAGTGCTTCTAGGGATTGGAGGTGGACATTATGCTCCTCGTCACATGGATGTAGTTTTGTAAGTTGTCAAGAACTCTCTTGAGTGTAACATTAAGTCCATCTCTATGGCTGATTTTTTTGTTTTGTTGCGTTCGTCAGGAAAGATGATGCTTGGGTAGGCCATTTGCTTTCTGGATACTCATTGCCTATGGAAGAACCAAAACCTGGAGAGAATCACATTGGTGGAACTTGGAAACAATCAATCCAAGCAGCTTTTGAAGCTACTAAAGCATCATTCCCAGGAGGCGAGATCATGGCTCATCTTGATCACAAGTAAAGTTTTGAATCAATCTCCTCTAGATATTGTTCTCTTGATCCCTGCTCATGGATTACAAGTAACTAAATTTTTCTTTTACAGGAGCTTCAAAGGATGGCAAAAGAAGGCCATTACAGAGTTCTTGGCAGAACAGAACATCAATGTTGGGAAGCCACACGATTTCACATGAACCGTGAGACCCATAGAGAGCATATGGTTTGAGTTTTGGTTTATTCATTTGATGGGCTTAGATTATGTTCAACTAAGTTTCCAATGCTATACACCTATAAGCCTTCTTTAGATTGTTTTCTTTAGGTTTAATGCAGAATTTCTTAAAATAATTCTAAACAAAATAAAACAACATTGTACTCAAGATCCAGTGATCGACTACACAACACAACAGATTGGTCATTTTCGCACTTTCGCTAGTGCTTTTTCTTTTTCCTCACTTCCTCGAAGAAGAGGAGAACTATCATTTGGTTATTTGAAAATCAAATAGAGGAACACTATGCGGCTTTTCGTTGTATGGTTCAAGAATATTATATTATCATATACAGTTAGTATTCTTAGGATTTACATTTTTGAACAGCTTGTGTATGGGTTTTGGAGTAAGAACTTATAAATCATCCATATTAAACTAAACGATAAGTTAGATTTAGAGAAAAAAAAAACTAAATCACGTAGATTCAGGAGAATTCTAGACAACGTGACTTCTGCGCATTTTACAGAATAGATGACATGATCTAATGCAATAATAGTTATGTCATTTTTTTAGAAATCGTCGAAATCATTCCTACTCCACTTTGAGTGGATAATATATTTTTATGGGAACTGCAACGTATCATATACCGAACAAATAGAAAAAAACGATTTCAGCTCTACTATTACTACACACTTGGTAAAAACATTCAAGACTTGTTAGATATTTTTGTTGTTGAAAAAAAATAAAAATTCTCAAGATTTCGAAACACATTATAAGACAATTGAAATTTTGGTTTATGCTAAAGATCCATTGTGATTTCATACCTATAAACAGGAATACTGATGAGTTAGTAAACTGATTAGTATAATAGTTGAGTAAGAAAAAAAAATTACGATATATTCTAGCTACTTCTAAAAAACTGTAGATTATAGTAGGTACATGTTTCTTCTTTAAAAGAACAAAATATTCAAATAAGTAAAATATATTATTTTTATAAAAACGTACTAGATTAGGTAATTAAAGTACACAAGCTTTCAATACAAATTAGTTAACAATAAACTAAGTAACATATATGTTTGATATATTACTTCAAATATATGTGCACTTCCAGTCTCGAGTTGCTAGTATAACCTTCTAATTTCCAATGTGGAATTGCTAACATAAACATCTATTAAATTATTGATATAGACATTTTTTTCCCTTCATTTGTAACACAAAAGAAACTAAGTCAAGAGTTCTTTAGAAGAAAATCAACTACTAAATAAATCAACAACGGCCATACGTCGACACATTTTAAATATAAACATATATACATAATATTTTAAAAATGCTAGACTAAGAATTGATGACAACTAAAAAGCTGTAGTACAAAGAATTATTTGTTTTATATTTTTCAAACATTAATTGAAGATGGAAACGTAGGTACAACAGTAGCCGTCGATTTAAGTAGGAACAGTTCATAACACGCAGAAGCGCGCTGCCATCGTACGGTTAGTCATTAGCTGGACCATCTTTTTTATTTTATTATTACAAAACACTTAACACGTACGCAGCTTTGTCCTTTTTTTTTTTTTTTTTTTTTGGTTTCGACTTTTTCTACATAGACATAACAATAACGACGAAATAGGCTTTATGTTACGACTACTTCTTTGAGATTGTTTAGCTGCACATGTACTATCATTGGTTGTTCACCTTCGAGGATCATCCTTTTTTTCTTTTCCTAATCCCTAACAACAATAGTTTTATAAAATTACACAATTTGTTTATCGGGTGTAACGCGACGTACCGTGACAAATTTAATTTACTACACTGCCTCGGTTTAATTTATAACTTTTTATTTTTTATTAGCTTAACTTACTCCTTAATAGTTTTTCTTCCTTTTTGAAATCTTTTATTGTTTTCTATTTTTTCGTAAAACATTTCATGAATATGTAAAATTGCTATAGTGTTTGTTGTTTGTTATATCAAAATCATAACAAATGTGTGGAGAAGAGTTGGGAACAAACAAGAAATATATGAAACAAAAAGATTGGTGTGACTTAGAACTCACGTCTATATCATTTTCATGGATACTATATGAACCACACTATATTACGTAACTAAATTAAAGCAAAGAAAAAAAAAATCAAGCAACTTGCATTTAATAAAAATTAGACAACTTTTAATTATGACAAACTCAGAAAAATTCATTAAATTAAACAAAAAGTAAAAGTAAATTTAATACAAAAACCAAATAAAAAGGAAAAAAATATGAAATAAAAAATGGAGAAGGGACAAAAATGCAAACCGCCTCACCCAAATCCTTTGGCAGATAGTTGACTTTTCATTTGTTTTCATTATAAACCCTCAAAGTTCTGTTTTTTTAATAATCAGAATCCCTCAAAAATAAAAAGTCAAATCAACGAGAGATAAATACTCTCTCGTACAGTTTCACAGATCCGATTTCTCCAAAGCTTTTTTAGTTGTTTCTTCCCCTTCTGAAGCGCCTCTTTTTTTATTTTCCAGGAAAATATATCTTTTCACTTTCTCCGAGAAAAATAAAGTTTTCATCTTTCCAGTTTTTGTTCAAACCAACTAGAACAGAGAGTTAAGAGATCAAAAGGGTATTTATCTGCCGATGATCTCATGATTATGAAGAGGAGTTTTGCTATAAAGTTTTCATTTTTTCCCAGGAAAGTGAAGAGATTTTAAGAGTATTGGTAAGTGCATTTTTCTTCTTCTTTAGGATCTCTTAATCCTACAAATAATTTTTTTTTGCGTCATTTATACATAAAATAAATAAAATTGTATTACTATTTCTAATAAAAGGTGGCATTAAATGTTTGTGATTTAATGCGAAACCAAATTGCAATAAAGTAGAAAGAGAGATTGTCTCTACTCTTTTGGTTTATATCTCCTCTCTGTGCTTCAAATTAATAGCAGAGACAGTGATTTTTCAACAGCCAGAAACTATGTGGCTTTTCTTATCCAAAGGTTGGATTTTTCTTACAAGTGATCCGAGGTTGTCTTCTTTAACCTAGTAGAGGTTTTTGATCTATTGTTTTGTAATTATTTTCTTGTTTATTGTAAGTTTAGATTCAAGTTAATGGCTGAAGAAGGTTGAGTCTCTCTGTAGCTGTTGATCAAGTAAGGTTTTTTATTTGTTGTAGTTATCTACTTGCAAGATTCTTCTTAAAAAGTCTTAATCTTTGATTCATGTTAAGGCTTTTTCATTTGGATTCTAGCTATTAGATCTGTATATATTCCACTAGTTTTACATACCCTTTTGTTTTTATTAGGCCTATAGAGTTTTTTTGAAACTTTTCTTTTTCTGGGATTCTGAGTTCTAGATTCTTCTGTCCTGCAAATTCCAATTGTTTATTGATATATTCCTGTGAAAGAAATAAGACTGATTGATTATTTTGAAATAAAGTTCAAAGCTTTATCCTTTTTGTCTATTTTCTTATTTCTAAGTGCAAAAGATTCTTCATTCTTTGTAGTTTGTAATACCTCGCCACACTTATAGAAGCTATATATATAATTGATTGCTATAAATCTTATAACAATTGGTGCAAGTAATCTTTCTTGTTAGTATTATTGGGGTTACAGCTTTTATCTAAATGTCCTTTTCTCCACATTTGAAAAAAGTTGGGAAAGTGGTCATGGTAGTGGTTGATTGCATCTTTTTGCTGTTTTATTATCTGTTTACTTAGACCTCATGATGATTGTCTTTGGACTTGAGGAAAGAAGCTTTCACATGTGTGCAACTGACCATATATATGTTGATGTTATGTATCCATAGAATAGTTTCTCCACAAAGCTTGGTTTGTTTCTGTCACAATCTTCCTGGCCCATTGCTTCGTTGAACAACTATTATATCTAAGTCATGTGGAGGTTGCGTCTGGTTCTAACTTTTACATTAACTTTCATGGATTCCATGCTCTAGAATGAAGTTTCCTTATACTTGTCTTCTCTTCATTGTTGTTCTCTGTTTCATTTTATGTGAATCTACTTGATATAGATTTTGCTCTTGGACATGTAGATTGGATTTTTCACTGGTGCTTGAAGATATAGCTCTGGTGTATTGACTTCTCTTTCTGCAAGAGTAACAACTCTCTTAAAACATGAAAGCAGGTAAAAAAAAAAGTCTTTAGCGTTCAAATACTTTTAGTTATTGAATCATTGACTGCTTTGTAGCTTTTTGCAAAACAAGTAAGTAGATCAATGGGTTTTTCAATTTTCAGATAATGATCATGTGGTTGGAAACTCGGTAGAGAGCTGCAAAGATGAGTCTAAGCCTCAGAACTGTTCTGAAGAGAAGTGGGAAGATGCAGAGCTAAAGGTCTCAGAAAATGGAAAGAACAATAACAATGTGTGTGAGTTCTTCTATGATACAAGAACGGGCGAAGAATTGGATAAAGAGAATGATGGAAACCATTCTTGTGGAGATTCTAATGAGACTGAAAAGAAACTAGAAGTTGATATTATAGATCCTAAAAGTGGTTTTCCTGACACAGTTGATCCAGTGTTTTACATGGACAAAAAGGTTACGGCCTGTGACTTGCCTGAGATTGTAGTTTGCTACAACAAGAACACTTATCATGTCGTGAAGGACATATGTGTCGATGAAGGGTTGCCTGTCCAGGAGAAGTTCTTGTCCGGCGAGAAAGGTTCTGTGAAGTGTAACTCTGACTCAAACCAGCGTGACTCAAAGGATTTGATGACAGCAGACAAAGGAATCAAAACTAATTCCTCAGAAGACAGAAACGGTAAGGTTGATGATTCTGAGCTTTGTAGTGATCCTAAGACAAACCAAGATGTGGAAGAATCTTCAAGAGAAGACTTTGCTGATGCTGAAGATTCTAGCAGTTGCAATCAAGAGCATTTGGTTGTGACAGGAGAAGGCAAAGACTCGCTCACATCTGAAATTTCTCATGAAATTGAAGTGGCTACATTGGAGAATTTTCCAAAGGAATCTAAAACTTTGGGAGATATTCTATCATGGGAAGATGAACCAAAACCTCTTAGCAACAACAACAACAATAGTGATAGACATGAAGAACAATCTCCACCACAGCTTCAGGCAACATACATTTCATCAATAGTGTTTCATTTTTTTAAGCAAGAAGTTTCTAACTTGCTGATGTGTGTGTGACTTGCAGGAGAAGGAAAAACATGAGCCAAAAGAAGCAGAGGAGAAGCTTTCCTCTGTTCCTACAATAACCTCTCAAGAACCAAACAAAACTTTCAACGACTCTGAGAGGCTTGAAACGGTTAATCAACAACCAAAGTTGTTAGTGGGAGATTCTTTGGAAGATAACAAACTTATCTCTAGTGGATTTGGAGAGACAAGTTTCTCAGCAGCAGAAGCAGTTTCAATCTCAGGTCATATATCATACACAGGACCTATTGCATTCTCTGGAAGCCTCTCTGTTCGTTCTGATGCAAGCACAACAAGTGGAAGATCCTTTGCTTTCCCAGTGTAATACATATATGACTCTTCATCACTTTGATACAAGTTACAAATAAAATCTTTGTCTGAATTTTGATGTTTTGGTGTGCAGATTACAGTCAGAATGGAACAGTAGTCCTGTAAGAATGGCCAAACCTGAGAAGAGAAGACACAAAGGATGGAGAGAGATTTGTCTTTGCTGTAGATCCTCTTGATGAAACTACTTCAAAAGCTTCTTACTTTGAAGCACAGAGGAAAGGAGATATGACATTTTACAGTATTTTTCTTTAAAAAGGGATGTTTTTATATTTGAATGCTAAAGTAAATATTTTTTTTTCTCCTTTTTGGGTGGTTTATAGTTAATGACATGGTGTGTGTAATTGGCATTTTGGTAGTAGTATTAACAGCTAGGGGCTTTTGAGATTGGTTAAAGATGCAACATGGTCGGTGTTATGTAACCGATGAGTTTATTATTACTTCATTTACATTCATGTTATGTGTACATGCTTTTGGTTTAAGCTTGATACTTAAGAGTGATTTATTTAAAGAAATTATCTTACATTGTGTTTAAAGTGGCCTTTGGTCAAACATATCAGAGACTTTGGTCAATCTGTTTTCCATGTTTTCAAGACATTTGTCTAGTTTCTTGGCGATTTCAAGACCATTTGTCTATTTAGTATTTACATATTGTAATGACACACCAACCATTCATGTTTTGAAATTGTGAGTATATTTATTATTACGTTATTTTATTTGAAATATTAGTCATCGACCTATATTTGTTGATGACTTCTTCTTGGATTTTTTCAGAATCTAAATTATTGTTTATTTATCAGAATTTGAATTAGTGGGTCATTCATCCGTTGGTCAGGTTATTTATAATGTTATGATACTTGCACGAGGCTAATGATTGTGATTAGAGATGTCATGATGGAATATAATGGCAATCTAATCTTAACATTATAAAAACACAAGCTCAACTTTGTAGGTAGTCATGCTAGCCAGCTCATTTCTTAATCAAAAATCGAAAACAAATGTTTTAACAGGTTTTACGTGGCCTATTCTAGCTATGACTTATTTTAGTCCATATTAGCGCATCTGATATTTGATTTTTTTTTTCAAAACATAATAAACGTGATCTGGTACGGACAAGGCAAAAATGATTTACAAGATTTTGGTTTAAACACATATTGACTGTAACTGACTAGTGTTTTGAGTTGAAACGTGATAAGATCAATGATGTTACCAAAAGTGTTTTGCAACAAACTAGAAAGTGATGTTCTCATCTTAACCTCATTTGGGTAGTGCTTTCAAGCAAGTAATTTAGGCGTGTGAATGTCAAAACGTGGGACAACGAGCAAAGGGCTTTGGCAAATATGATGTGATCTCAACAACTTTGTTTATAAACTACTCGCAAAGATAAGCACGCATAGATTATGCTGTATATAAACCATATGTCAGTAACTTTAATCCAAACATTTTAACGATGTATTAACTTTTAAAAATGTTGTTAACGTGAATAAAATTGTACATAAAGAAATATAAATTATTAGTATATACATATACACACAATTTTCTGGGTTTATAGAAAAAAAACACACACTAGCAAAACATTAACTTAGTTTAGTATTCAAACTCTGTAGTACACCCTAGACTTAAAGAATGGTATAACACAATGTTTCTGAAACATATATACACATAGCAAACCCTTTGTTTCAAAAAACATATACACATTTTAATGTTTTTTTATTAGAATTATACATGTTAATGTTGATTTAATATTGTTAACTTTCATGATTTTTTTCAACTTAAAACAAATGGATGGCTATGAGCAAACGATGCTTCACCATTTTTACATATATCTTGTATAAGATGATACTAAAATATATGAAAAAAGTAAATAGACAATGGTAGATAGTTAGATATAGAACGTGTGAGATACGTAAGAGAGAAGAGACAAAAAGACAGAAAGACAAAGTCTCGACAAATTGGGTTTGATGAAGTTGTGATGCCAAACTTGTGTTTGTCTCAATGCAGACAACCCCGAAAACGAGCCTCAATGGCGTGAACCCCTTTTTAAATATTGACATAATAAACTTTTCGAGTTTTTAATAAAATAGTTTCTTCAACTTGTTTTTGGAACTCTCACTATTGTGTTTCGTGCACTTTCTATCTCACATACACACATTAACATATTATATAGATAGATATACATGTGTACGTGTTAGTTCACTTTTTGTTGATATAAAAGAAGAGGGACGACAACAAGAAGAAAGATAGCACAAACAAAAAAACTTCTCATAGCTAAAATCACTTAAGACAATGAAGCTAATTAGAGTCACCTTCTTGCTTTGTGCATTGGCTTTTTCATTTCTTATAACTTCAACATCTTCTCTACAACTCCACCCTGGTTACTCATCTCCTAGCCAAGGTAACCAAGTTTTACTTCTTTATAAGACCAGAAAGTTTTGAATTAAGATTCAGTCAAAAAAGTTTTGAATATTAAAATTTTGTTAACTAAACTTGAGTTACAATGATACAAACAGGTGTAAGCGAAAAGGTTGTTATTAAAATGGTGCCAAGGAAACTCATGATCATCCCTAGTGAACATGAAAATGTAAGAGATTGGTGCTTATATGTATAAAGTTTCTAATCAAATCTTATACGTGCCATCTCTAATTACCATTTTTGCAAAATAATAGGTGATGAAGTCAGGTACTCATGAAGGTTCAAGCGAACAACCTCTAGTTACTTCTCCTTCTGGTAAGTCAATCATTTGGAAATGATAAAAGCTTTTCGCAAATAAATTAATCATACATCTGTATATATAAGTCAAACATGTGAATCATTGACCATGTCAGTATAAATGTTAAGTTATCAATATTTTTAGTTAGCAGGGGCCTCTAGCTAAAGAAATATATAAAAGAATATTTGGACTAATTGAATCTTGTATATATTTGAATCTCAGGAAAACCTAAGAATGAAGAGAAGAGATCAGGTGAAGAAGAAGAGGAGAAAGCTCTATCGAAATATCTATCAATGGATTATCCAAGGTTTAGAAGAAGACGGCCAGTTCACAACAAGTCTCTACGTCCATGATTTTGTTTTATATATTTTCAATACATCTATTTGTTTAAGTTATAGATAGATTAATCAATGAATTAAGATAAGCTAGGATGGCTAAGTGGTTGGTTGGTATAAGAAGTTTTGGCGATATTGTTGTAATTAAGGGAATATGTACGTCTTTATTCTTTTTATATTATGGTAATGGCCGACAAGAATTAAGCAAAACCCTAAGTCTCTGGTTTGGGGTTTGAGCTTATCTGCTCTTCGTTTCACGCACTGTAAACATGGTGGCTGGTTTGGTTGTACTTTTTTATGTTATATTGCAAGAGAAAAACGATGTTCGAATTCCATTATTTAACTTAGTTACTTACATGAATGATTTGACCTAAAATAAGAAAACAGAAAATCTCTATGTTAGTTTTTTTTAATGTTTTCACGTGTTTCCTAAAATTACAAGCTACAAAACCTAAACTTACCTTCATCGCTATCATGCTATCTCATTTCCTTTCGGTTCGTGACAACTCTCGGAATCCTCGTGAGCTTCGCATTGCTCGCCGGATTCTACGCTTCTTACTACAAATCTGATTGTCTTTTCCAAATTCAACTGTTTAATTCTTCTTGTGGATGGTCGTGTAAAGTCCTTTAATTTTCGTCTACCGTCTCCACAAAGAGACCAATCCTAGGTAGTTCCTTGGGACGAAGATTCATGAGTTGAGTTTGGAGATTACTCACGATGGGTTCGTACGTAGATTGGTCATCAAAAAAGATGAACGGTGTATCGTACGAGGATATGTCTTGTTAAGGTCAAATTTTGTAACAAGCTATTCTCTAACCAAAACATGTCAGCTTCTGAGTATTATATATAATCAGATGAATCTAACTCCTACACAGGTACGTACTACGTAGAATCTGAATCAAATCATATAAATAGTATTTTCATTCTAACATAGTTTTTTTATCAAGATATTATAACAATTCAGAAGATGACTGCAGGACATTGTTCCTGTAATTTGCATATTCAAAAAGGCATAACTAAACGGAACTAAACCTAAAAGAATGGAACCTGTTTTATAAAAATATCAAAACACTTTTTTACGAATGGGAAAATTTCATAAAAATACTCTAACTTAATTTCATTAATTTTTTTATACATAAAGTTTTTTGCTATCCAATTTAACATTCTAACTAATTATTTTATTCATTTAAAAAAATTCTTCTAATTTATTTACCTCCTCCCTTAAATCTTAAAATAAAATTTTAAAATTTTAAATATTTTTCTTAAATTTTGGATATTTTAAAAAATTTGTTTGAAATTTATTAATATTTTAATTAAAATTTGTTATTTAAATATCAAAGAGGTACATTTTTAAAAAATTGTATATTAAAATGAAAAAAATAATTAATTGAAATATTAAATTAGGTAGTAAAAAGATAAGTATTTAAATTTTAAAGAATTTTAGTTGGAGTATTTTTGTTGAATTTTCAATCTTTATAAACCGTGCAAAAAAAAACTGAATAATTAATCATAGATATACCCAATCCGGTTAAGTAATTTCGAACCGAAATCATGTTTGAGAAACCAATCTTCAAACCATGGTTAAGAGATTTGAACCAGAGTCCTTTACTATAGATTCTCCGACTTTCTCTGACTTCACAACATCGTCCCTCCCTTCGCCGCCAAAGTTTTCTTCAGAGATCGTTGTGTCTCCGGTGAGTTTTACACTTTCATCACTCTCTTCAATAGTCAAAACCACGTTTTGTTTGCTTGTGAAGAACATTGATAAACTTGCTTAAAGCATCTTTGCGAACCCTACTTTAATCGGAATTGCGAAACCCTAATCTCGAACGGACGGTGACCCATTCATACTTTCGTTGTCATGCTTCATAAAGTATAAGACTTTACTATCTCCTGATTCAATTTGATTTTCCGCTTGTTTTCAGATTTTTTTAAGAGAACTTTCAAACGAAGTCTCTGCTCGACCATGGTAATTATCTTACATTGATGTAAACTAGACATCTTTATATGATTCAGTTCAGTTTTTGCTTTAATCTGTTTTGTATACAAGTCAGGAAGAAAGGAAACCGTGTTAGATTTGGCTAAGTTTGTGGATAAGGGTGTACAAGTTAAGCTCACCGGTGGTAGACAAGGTGTGAAGACTATGATTGTGCAAAGTTTATTTTTTTACTCTTGCATTGAGATTTGATGGTTGTGTTATTTTGTGTGCAGTCACTGGAACTCTTAAGGGCTACGATCAGTTGCTTAACCTTGTTCTGGATGGGGCTGTAGAGTTTGTTCGAGGTGTGTCTTTCCTCCCATTATCTTTTGATGTACCTGAATGACATGAGATGAGTAGATTTCTATGTTCAATCACAGCTTCTCTAGTTAAACCTGCCAATTAAATAAGAGAGTCTATGTGTCTGATTTGATTCTCTTTACTCTTATATGTGTGCATCTATCTGTGTCATATAACTTTTTTGAAAAGAGAGTTTCTTTTTATCTCCTCCTAATCATGTTTGCTGTGGTTATAATTGGGACAGTATCTATTGAAACCAAAAGCTACGTTCTGTTGTTGGTCTCCATGATTATACTGTTATTGTTATGAGTCTTTTACCTGTGCCTCATCTTATTCACCTTACTCTGCTCCTGCAAACAGATGTCTCTATCTTTTGTGATATAAATCTTGATCACATATGCTAGAAAAGAGGATTTTTAGTTGCTTAACATGTTTGCTGTGATATAAAAAGGTGCATCATATTAAGTCTTTTTCATATTTGAAATCAGAGCAGTGTTGTCTTGTTGATTTGCATGATCCATATACAATGTTGTGACTCCTGTCTGATGCTTGACCAGATAATGATGATCCTTTGAAGACCACTGACCAGACAAGACGCCTCGGTTTAATTGTATGACCCATTTTCTCTGTGATAAGTGTAATCTATATTGTGCAGATAAGATTGGTAACATTGTTAATAGTTAACGCTAAAACCCATTAGATTCTAAACCACTATGTGTTGTTCCTGGTTTTAGGTATGCCGTGGAACTGCAGTGATGCTCGTCTCACCAACGGATGGAACTGAAGAGATAGCTAACCCGTTTGTTCAACCAGAAGCTGTCTAAAGAGTTTCTTCCAAAAACATTATGCCTCTCTCGCTCTCTTTATTAGTTTAACTTGGAGTTTAGAGAGTTAAGTATCTGAATATCTGTCATAACGCTGGAAACAGTTGTTTTATTATATACCTATTTTGGAAACATCATAGTCTCTTCTTCGTGTCTTTGCTATCTCAAGTAACTTTTCCAACCAAACCTAAGTTTAGTTGCTGTAATAACATTAAGTAACTATTAGTTTTGTTGCTGATTTTCACTAAAAATAAGTTATGTTCCGATGTTCAACAAAATAAACGTTTACTAAGCCATGGATATATTGTGACTCGAGTCTTTTTGGAGTTTATGTTTGGACAAGATGAAGTCTGTAACGACAAAACTCAAACTCATTAGACCTGTCCTTACGTCACGGTGTTCTTACAGCTCCAACGACCAGACTCATCTTCTCAGTGAGTTCGCCAGGCTCTGTTACCAAAGAGATCTTCCCAAAGCTCTGAGAGCAATGGATACGTTGCAAAGTCATGGTCTTTGGGCAGATCCTGCAACTTACTCTGAGCTCATCAAATGTTGCATGTCTCAAAGAGCTGTTCATGAAGGGATCCTCGTTTGTCGTCACTTATACTTCAATGGGCATCAGCCAATGCTCTTTCTTGCTAATGTTCTGATCAATATGTACGTAAAGTTCAATCTTTTGACTGAAGCTCACGACGTGTTCGATAAAATGCCTCTGAGAAACGTTGTTTCTTGGACTACTATGATCTCTGCTTATTCTAAGTGTAAACAGCAGAAAAAGGCTTTGGAGCTTTTGGTTTCGATGTTGAAAGAAGGTGTGAGACCAAACGTGTATACTTATTCCTCTGTGTTGAGATCATGCAAGGAGATGTCTGATGTTAGAATGCTTCATTGTGGTATTATCAAGGAAGGTTTGGAGTCTGATGTTTTCGTTAGGAGTGCTTTGATTGATGTGTTTGCTAAGCTTGGTGAGCCTGAGGATGCTCTTTCGGTTTTCGATGAAATGGTTACTGGTGATGCGATTGTTTGGAACTCTATCATTGGTGGGTTTGCTCAGAACAATAAAAGTGATGAAGCTTTGAAGCTTTTTAAGAGGATGAAGAGAGTTGGATTCACTGCTGAGCAGGCTACGTTGACTAGCGTCTTGAGGGCTTGTACTGGTTTGACACTGTTGGAGCTTGGGATGCAAGCTCATGTTCATATAGTGAAGTATGACCAGGACTTGATACTCAACAACGCACTTGTGGACATGTACTGCAAGTGTGGGAGCTTGGAGGATGCTCGCCGTGTGTTCACTGGGATGAAGGAGAGAGATGTGATTACATGGAGCACAATGATTTCAGGGTTGGCACAGAATGGTTATAGCCAGGAGGCATTGAAGTTGTTCGATTCCATGAAAGCTTCTGGTACCAAACCAAACTACATTACCATTGTTGGAGTTCTTTTGCTTGCAGCCACGCAGGGCTCCTTGAAGATGGTTGGTACTACTTCAGATCGATGAAGAAACTTTACGGAATCGATCCAGTAAGGGAACATTATGGTTGCATGATTGATCTGTTAGGAAAAGCTGGAAAGCTCGATGATGCAGTGAAGCTTTTGAATGAAATGGAGTGTGAGCCAGATGCTGTAACTTGGAGAACATTTCTTGGTGCTTGTAGGGTTCAAGGGAACATGGTACTAGCTGAATATGCAGCTAAAAAGGTCATAGAACTCGATCCAGATGATGCAGGAACATACACTGTCTTGTCTAACATATATGCGAACTCTCAAAAATGGGACAGTGTTGAAGAGATCAGGACACAAATGAGAGACAGAGGAATCAAGAAAGAACCTGGATGTAGCTGGATTGAAGTAAACAAAAAGATTCACGCCTTCATCATCGGAGATGAATCTCATCCACTGATAGTTGAAGTCAACAAGAAGCTGAATCAATTGATTGATAGAATGATTGGTATTGGTTATGTTCCTGAGACAAACTTTGTGTTACAAGATCTTGAAGGAGAGCAGATGGAGGATTCTTTAAGACATCACAGTGAGAAACTGGCTTTGGCTTTTGGATTGATAACTTTGCCTGTTGGGAAAGTGATTAGGATCAGGAAGAATCTGAGGATATGTGGGGACTGTCATGTGTTCTTCAAGCTCGCATCAAAGGTGGAGAAACGTGGTGTGGTTATAAGAGATCCAATACGTTACCATCATTTTGAGGATGGAAAATGCTCGTGTGGTGACTACTGGTGACAATCTAATGGCTTTATGTAACACTGCAATAGAGTGTAATTTGATTAATTGAATCTTGTTCATCGATTTGCTTATAGATTTTTGGAACTGCTTCATTGATTATCAAGAGTTACCATAAAGAAAATATTAATACAAATTTGTGGTGTTTTGTATTTCAGAATTACATGTGTTTAAGTATTTCCAATGAATATGTAGTCGGGTTAATGGGAAGACACTACTACTGCACATGGGTTTTGGATCATGTGTTAGCTTATGTATATGGCTAATCTCTCTTTATTTATTTTATTTTTTTATAAAATACAAAACCATTAAAATAGTCAAAAGTGTTCAAAGCTGAATGTTGCATCATGGAGACAAGATCTTTATGTCCAAAGTGGTCTAATCTCATTGTCTATTATTATGATGCTTCACTATTACTCTCATGTGTACTTGAAAGTGCCATTGTAATTGCTTTATTCATTTGAGACCTAATGGAACTCATAATTAAGTTGGTATTATTTTTATGACTTATTTAGTGAAATATATAAATCCATTTTTATTCTTCTGTTGTCCTTTATTTTATTTTATTCTATTTTAACCCACAACATATTTTTATCTTAGCTAATTCATATTTTAAATAGTGAAATTCTTCAAAGTATTTTGGTGATGCATTTGTTACCAAAGATGAAATTCTTTAAATGTTAAATAATATCAAAAGTCTATGACATATTTAGTGTATACAAATGTAATCATTTGTAAAATTTGATGGATTATTCAGCTAAATATGTAAATTTATCGTTAATTCGTCAGTTATTTTTTATATTATCTTATTTACCCCTAAACAATGTTTATCTTAATTAATTGATTTTTCTACATATGAAGTAAAATAGTCTTTATAGTCACAAAATAAATTGGTGAGTTTTCAAATGCAAATGAAGGGTTGGGTATTTAGGGACTAACCGCGTTTCGGTTCGAGTTCAATCGGATTTCATATTTCAGATTTATGAATTTTAATCTCATTTAAATATTATAAAGTATGGTTCTGATTCGGTTTGAGTTTAGTCGAATTCAACGTTAAGTAACACTTTTGAAAACCGGTTGAACTCGATATAATTTTGGATTTCAGATCTTAACCAAGTTTTTGGTTTGAAAATACTGATTTGTATTTAGTTATACCTGAAAGCCAAACAAAGATCTAGTGAAACAAAAACTAAAAACCAAAAATTTAAAATAAAAAATGAGAAATACTCTTGTGACGAATCTCTTTGTATATATTCACATATTTTGAACAGTTTCACAAAAATTGTATATTTCTGAATAAATCTAAAAATAATGAATTTATTTATGTATATAATTTTAATTCGGATCTTTTCGACTACTTGAAATATTTTGGATCATATTCAATTTTGGTTCTCTAGATATCAAAATTTTAGATATCCAAAATATTTCGGTTTGGAGTGGGTTCGATTTTAATTTTTACATATCAAATTTTGAACACATTCAGATATTTGACAAGCTGCGGTTTGGTTTCGATTCCGGATCGTTCTTTAGATTCGGGAAATTTGCCAGCCCTATACAATTTGTAAAATAGGAACTTGCTTTTAATCACTTGCACCCCCTGTTCAAAAAGACGGCCGCCTAGCCGCTTAGGCGGCCGCTTAAGCGCTAGGCCCCACTCGTCTGCTCCGATTAATGTAAAATCCGTCTAAAAAATCAGATGTTCGATTTTAGTCCGTCTAGACCATCTAAATGACCGTCTAATCGCCTACATGACCGCCTAGCCGCCTAATTAGCCGCTTAATTTATTTATTTTTTAAAAAAAATATTTTTTCATTTATTTATTTTATCTAAGATATTATAAATGCAATTTATTTGCATAATTTTGATAAAAATTATACCGTATTAAGTTTATATTTTTATATGTGTGTGTTTTATGTAATTTTAAATATGAAAATTTATTAATTTATAAAAAATAAAAATTAACATGTTTTATAATACACTAAACGATATAAAATTCTGCCCCGCGTAATCTCCGCTTAATCTCCGATTTTCTTGATAGGCGCTAGACCTGACCCAGCCGTCCGACTAGCGCCTAGCGTCTTTGCACCTCACTCTTAATTACTGCAATGTTTTTATAGAGTCGGAACTTATGAGGCCCAGTTGCGTAGGTCCATGTCGCTGTTAACCACGTCGGCATTCTCATCCTTCACCACATACCTTCCCACATCGAACGGTCAAGATTCCATAAGAATCTACAATCGGACGGCTCTCTTTACCTTTTCTAGACTCTTCTAAAAAGATGGGGACGATGATGAATCTTCCTTATTTACTATTTTACCTTCACTTTAATGACTCTTTTTTTTTTTCCCAAATTGAAATATATTAAACATAATAACATAATACAAACAAAAGCCCATAGGAAGCGGCTACTAAAACCCACACAGGGGTGACATTAACCCATACTGGGGTGACACAAACCCACACTGGGGTGACACTAAAACTAAGAGATGAAAGAGCAAACTCCAAACACAAGAGCCCACATACAGGGGCACCTAAAACCCACTCCGGGGTAACTTAAGACAACAACCAAACACGCCAACTTAAAACTTAACGACATACCAAGTTAAATAAAATAGATTTAAAACCAAGTAGTGTCCAATGATCGGGAAATTTCGCTGCTGCCCATAGCTCGCCACGCGACAATATCCACCTCCTACACCCAGTGCACCACGACTTATCGATGCTGCTCACGCCCGCCAACGATAACGTCCATATAACCAAAACCCCTGGACTTCATAACCCGACAGGAGGGAACTCTACTCGGTCCACACAATCTTCGGATACGAATGTGATGCCTTCAGCATCCATTTACTTGTAGATAGAAGAAGTCCACACAAATTCTCAACCAACCCAAAGCTTTAACCGATGAACCATTCCGGAGAGACTCACGGAAAAATAATCGAACGGTAAACGACCATTGAGGCACCACCATACGAAAGAAATCTGCTACTTAAACTTTCACAAAAAAACTAAAACAGAACGACTTCAACCGCAGCCGCAACACACTCAGACTCTGAAGAACACGGATACCATCCACACAGACTTGTGAATCAAAGTTAGAGGAGAGATGAAAAACCTAACCATGAAAACCAGAAACGATATGGAGATTGAGTCCAAACGAACTCCAGATCTGACCACATCTTCCATGGAACCCACCAAAAGAGACATCAAAAGCTATAGAAAGAGGAGACGAGTCCATCCCCAGTGGTGGTGAGAGAAACAGACCACCGAGGAAAGAGATCGAGGGGAAAAAAGTTCTTGAAGCTTTGGGTAAAAAGAGTCGCCGCTCCAAGGCTTTCTTTTTTTTTGTCACTTTAATGACTCTCTATTGCAATTAGTTATTCTCGTTTTTTACTCCTTTTTCTTCTTCTTTTCAGAGTAAGTATAATTTCAATTTTTCAACTCTTTATCAGTGAGATCGCACGTCTTTCCATAGTGTGTGATCTTGAAGTTTGTTTTTTTTTGCTAAACTGTAAATATCATAAAATGAAAAGAAGATACAATCTTAAGTTTGAGCCATCTTGGCAAAAAGAAATAAAAACAAGATGGATCACCAAAAACCTATAAAAACAAGTTTATCTCAACCACAAAGACATAAGATGAGAGAATTTCTTGATGTGTCTTCTGCCTGATAAAATGTTTCTCAACTCTTTGTCAATAACATAGAAGACTGAAGCAGCATAAAGAGAATTCTGGTTATGGATCAGGTTGTTTCTTTGCTTCCACAAATTGAAAACCACAGATTGAGTTGCTAGCTTCCGCAATAGAGAAAGGTCAGGTGAGGCAGTTGAACGAATCCAAGAGAGTAGTTCCGACCACTCCGTGAAATAAGATAAAGGTTGATGGCACCTGATGAAGACCTCTCTCCAAATGTCCAAACTATAATCACAAGTCAGTAATAAATGGTCTCTGGTCTCCAAGCATCTGGAACAGAAAGGGCAGTTCGCTGAGACAGAAATTCCCCAAGATGCCAACCTGGTCCTAGTCGGTAATCTGTCATAATTAGCAACCCACATCGTGAAGGAGTGTTTAGGAACTGATCCCTTAAACCAGACCACGTCGAACCAGTCTTTAACATTTTGTCTAGGTCTGAGGATCTCCCACGTAGACGAGGAACTGAAAGTACGCAAGGGAGAATCAGCAACAATCCATTCATAAACATCAGTAATAGCAGGAGATAGAGGAAGTGTAATAGTAGTAAGAAAAGAGTGAAGGTCCACTTCCTGCTGAGATCTCGGGTGCGGTAGAGACCATGTTAATTCGTTAATAGCATCAGCCACTACTGCATCATGTCTGATACAAAGCGCTCTTGGACCTGAGACCCCAATATAGTTAATCAGCTGACCCATCAGAGTCCAGATATCGTACCAGAAGCTTGCACTCTGCCCATTCCCAAGCAGAATTTTGCAAAACTGAAGAGCTAAAGGTCTTAGCTTGAGCAATCTTTTCCAGGCCCAAGAGTCTAGGTTAGAAGGCTCGATGATCCAGAAAGATTTTCCTTGAAGATGTGTACTCCAGTGCCAGTCAGCCCACAAAGAAGGAGTCTTGGACAACAATATCCAAATAAATTTCAGGCATAATACATGGTTCCAAACGGAGAAGCTCCGAATTCCAAGCCCTCCTTCATTCTTAGGGAGGCAAACTGTGGACCAAGCTATCTTGGCCAGACCTCTCTTTTCAATATTACCAGACCATAAGAACCGCGAGCAGAGAGCTTCTATGTTCTTAATACAACCCTTAGGAAGCATGAATGCTGAAGTCCAAAAGGTGACAGTACCAAAAATGACAGTTTTAAGGAGTTGTAATCTGCCAGCGAAGGAGAGGAGCTTAGCTGACCAGGATTGGAGACTGTGTGTGATCTTGTTCATTAACGGAGCATATTCTGAGATTTTGAGCTTGCGACTCATGAGCGGGAGACCTAGGTAACGGATAGGGAGCGTCCCTGAATTGAAGCCGTAATTGTCAATTACAAGGGACTCAGTTGGCTCTATTCCCGTAGTAAACAACTCTGTCTTGGAAGTGTTCATGTGCAAACCCGACCATGAGGCAAAGTCATCAAGACATTCAGCGATTCCATGTAGGCTGTTGCTACTTCCATTGAAAAATATCAGTTTTTTAAACTACAGAATAGTTTTTTTATTTTTATTTTAATGTTATGATTATTAGTTTCACACTTGTTCATACTTCAGTTTAATGTTTCATAGATTTTGGAAAAAGCTTTAGGTGCCATAGTCTGGACTTAAAATAAAGAAACTTGAAATGGTTAAAAACAAACAAAGAAATAAGGATAAAATTTTAAAATAAAGTAAAAACTACGGCAACACCAAAATAATAATAATCCGGGGGGATAAAAATATACCCAAAAAAAAACAAAATGTCAGAGTAATTTAACTAAGTAGGATTAAAATAATAGAATGACGTGTTATAGAGTTATGAATTGTCCCCTAATAAATAGGTTACTAAAAAGATAATTACTCAAACCATGGTTAAGCAATTTAACCAGAGTCGAGATCATCAGAGTTAAAAAGCGTTCCTCCTCAAAGAGTTGAAACCCCCAAGCAAGGAGACAACATCCTAAAACACACACACAGGACAGGGATCAGTGTTCCTCACTGAGTTTGATTCTTTGCTTCCTTGCCTCCATTGAAGCCTCTTTGAAAAGATTCCTCTCCTCCTCGTGCCTGTGTTTCTCAGAGATGATAATGATGATGATGATGCCTTTGTATTGACATATTCTTCCTTTTGAGGCTGCTTCTCCTCTCTTCTTGAGATCTTTGTGAGTTTTCTTCATATATACATATGTTTTATTAAAGTTTATGTTGTCTTATATGATTTGTATAAACTTTATTGGATCAAGATCTCATCTTTGGACTGATGTGTTCTTAAAAGTTATAATCTTTGTGGAATCTATTTTAAGGTCTAGAGATTTGAGATTGTTTTAGACAGATCTGTTATAGATTAGTGACATCTAAAGGTGTCAACTTTTTTTTTTTTTTTTTTTGCAGATATCTTCTCCTGGTCGATCAAATAACATGGCTAACCTGATGTAACGATTTGAGATCAACATTCTTTCTCAAAGCTCGAGTCTTTTTTAGCTCCTGTTATCTCTTTTCTAGATCAAGCTTTGGGTTGTCTACGTTTCATGATCGGTTTAGGTGTTATCTGCTTCTGCTGTGTCCGGTTTGTGTTGGTTTCAGACAAAGGCACTAGTCTTGAAGGTCTCTCTTCAGCTACTGTCTCCTTTGTTTCTCCTTCCGTTTCATGTCTCGGAACCTAGACAGTCCTGTGCAGACACAAATGGCAGTGGCGGTATTCAAGACTCCCCTAACTGGGGGTAACAAGATGGAAGGGAAACATCATCATCATCAGCAGTTACAGAGACAATCCTCAGGGAGAAGGGTTTTTGTGGAAACAGAAACTGGTTGTGTTCTAGGGATGGAGCTGGACCGTAGTGACAATGTCCATACAGTGAAGAGGAGGCTTCAGATTGCTCTTAACTTCCCCACTGAAGAGAGCTCTTTGACCTATGGAGACATGGTGCTCACTAACGATCTCAGCGCTGTGAGGAACGATTCTCCACTTCTCCTGAAACGTAACTTCATGCACAGAAGCTCCTCTACTCCTTGTCTTTCACCTACTGGGAGAGATCTGCAGCAGAAAGACACAAGTGGTCCTATTGAGATACTTGGCCAATCAGAGTGCTTTTCGGTTGTGAAACATATGGTAAAGGACATTGTGAAGGCGATGAAGCTTGGCGTTGACCCAGTCTCTGTTCATAGCGGGCTTGGAGGTGCATACTATTTTAGGAACAAGAAGGGTGAGAGTGTTGCCATTGTCAAGCCAACTGATGAAGAGCCGTTTGCACCTAACAATCCAAAAGGCTTTGTTGGGAAAGCTCTTGGACAGCCTGGGTTAAAGTCTTCTGTGCGTGTTGGTGAAACCGGGTTTAGAGAAGTTGCAGCTTATCTTCTTGACTATGGCCGTTTTGCTAATGTCCCACCCACTGCTCTTGTGAAGATAACTCACTCTGTATTCAATGTTAACGATAGTGTGAAGGGGAACAAGCCTAGGGAGAAGAAGCTTGTTAGTAAGATTGCTTCTTTCCAAAAGTTTGTGGCTCATGATTTCGACGCTAGTGATTATGGTACTTCAAGCTTCCCTGTAGCTTCTGTGCACCGCATTGGTATATTGGATGTAAGGATCTTCAACACGGACCGTCATGGTGGGAACCTTTTGGTGAAAAAGCTTGGGACGTTTGGTCAAGCAGAGCTTATTCCAATAGACCATGGTCTCTGCTTGCCGGAAACTCTTGAGGATCCTTATTTTGAGTGGATTCATTGGCCTCAGGCGTCATTACCTTTCTCTGATGAAGAGCTTGACTATATTCAAAATCTTGATCCATTGAAGGACTGTGAGATGCTTAGAAGAGAGCTTCCAATGATTAGAGAAGCTTGTCTTCGTGTTCTTGTTCTCTGTACTGTTTTCCTTAAAGAAGCTGCTTCTTATGGGCTGTGTCTTGCGGAGATTGGTGAGATGATGACTCGAGAGTTTCGACCAGGAGAAGAGGAGCCAAGTGAACTCGAGGTTGTGTGTATTGAAGCCAAGAGATCAGTCACTGAACAAGATGTTTTCTCTCCAAGGTCAGATGTTATAGGAGGAGAAGCAGAGTTTCAGTTTGATCTAGACTGTGATGACTTAGAATCAGTCTACGGCTCTAAGGTACAACTAACCGATGACTACTTCACTAGAAACCCTTTTTCAAACGGACGTTCTTCACTAGGAAAGCTTGAAGAAAGCATCAAGGAAGAAGAGGAAGATGAAGAAGAAGAGGACAATACTGAAAATGCTGTCCCAATGATCACAATGAAAGACAATCTTTTTAGTTCTGCTGCTTTTCATGACAAATCTACATCTCTTTCAAAGCTTTCTACATCGATGAAGAACACACATCTTAGCGACATAGGAAGGAAGAACACGAAGCCTTTAACGAGAGGCAAATCAGAGAACACATCGTCTGGTCACAAAAGCGCAAACGAACAGCTTCAAGTGAGTGCAAGCTTTGTGAAAGTAGCAGACATGAAGGACGACGAGTGGGTTCTGTTCTTGGAGAAGTTTCAAGAGTTGCTTGGACCAGCCTTTGCAAAACGCAAAACAACAATGTTGAGCAAGAGACATAGACTTGGCACTTCATGCCAGTTTTGAGCAACGATATAGTGGAGAAGCATGATCTACAGTATGAAGGCTTCTTGTTCGTTCTATGGTAGTAGTAAAAAAAGTAGTTACGTTTGAAAGGTTTGGCTTATGACGACAAGTGACAAGGTGAAAAAGGGGTGTGGTTGTTTTTTTTTTTACTCTTTACCCTTTTGTAAATATTTGCTTCTACCTTCTTCTCTTGTGATCTTTGTGTTCTTTCTTTTTTTTTTTTTTTGCTCCTTTATCACCTTATCTTGTTGTTTTTCCTTAGGTATGTCCTTGTGGCTTGGCCTTGTCTTATAAATAATATTAGTCTTCTTTCTATTTCTTTTGGTTCTAATCATTACCGTACTGAACCATCGTGATGGTCCGAAGGATGGTTTGGTACGAAGACAGCTGCGAAGAAAGCGAAATAGGCTATCATCATCATCGACCCATTATCCATTTATCCCATCAGGTTAGGTCTAATTTTAGTACAAAGTGGTAGGGTTTATCATTTTGTACACATATGTCCTTTCGACAAGACAACATCCAATTAACCTAATATTCCTCTTTTTCAACATGGTTTTTATGTACTATAAAGAGGCAATATACTTTTTACATATTCGTGAAGTTGGTTTTCGTTTGGTGTTTGATTTCCATGTGAATACTTTATCTGTGAAACGTGCGGATACCTTTTTCTGTGAAACGTGCGGATACCTTTTTAACTTTTTTTAGAAGTATTTTTTATATATAAATGACGGCATATATATTTTTAATATTTATCTGTATTAAATAATTATCTAATATGATATTTTTAAACACATTAACTTTTATAGCTTTTATTACTTTATTTTATTTTGTTTTTTTAAAGTTAACACAATCATTTATATTTTTTATCATATGTATTATCGTATTACTTTTGTATTGTTTTATTATTTATATGAAATACACGTAAAACAATATAGTGACAAACTAATTTATATTTTATTTATATATTATATAAACTGACTATTTATGTTTTACCGTTTAAATGAATATAACTTTATATTTATATTTTGATCATGGTTTTTGACCCATGTATGCTTTTATACTTGTAAGAGCGTAAAAAGTGAAAATGGTTATTTTGATTTGTATATTTTGATCACGGTTTGAACCTGAATATTTTATTTTTGGTTAAGTAAGAGCGTAAAATGCAAGATTATAAGGATAATACCATATATCCTAAATCAATTGTACATCAAACAGTTATAGAATTTTATTAAAGATAAGCTAAATTATAAGAAGTAATTATATTTTCCTCCCAAAATGAAATGATCATGATTTTTTGACAACTGGTTCAGTTTTTAATAATATAAAACATTTTTAAAGATTGTGTGTGTTCAAAAAATAATAGTTCGTTAAAAGTAAAATTTGTGTTATCAAAAATATGCAAACACTTAATAATAACTCCCAAAAAAGTACAAATATATTACATAAATTGGTTCTTTGCTGTAAATTTGATAAACTGTTATAGTGGTGCATATAATATATTTATACTGATAAGGAAAATTAATTTGTTAAAAAAAGAAGAAGAAGAGTAATGTGGAGGGAGGGTGGGAAGTCAGCAATATTGATGTGCATGTATATAATATTAATATGTAATAGGTAAGTTAAAGATTTATATTGAATTTGTTGTGAATTCAATTTAAGAAATGTTTTATTAATTTCGGAAAGATATGGAAGACATAAAGTTAGAAGCAATTATTACTTCAGTGTCGTCGAAATGCAAATAAGTTATAATTTAAAGTGAATTTTTATTTATATTTTTGATTTAATAAGCTAGATTGTATATGATCTTGACAAAAACTAGATATGTCAATTAGGGCTGAGGCTTTATAAATCATTGGGCATGGACACAGTTATATAAGTTTAAGACTGATTTTTTGAGCTAAGCCATTTGAGATACAATTTTTTTTTTGTGCTTAAGCCCATTTAGATAGTGTCGACTAAAAAATCTTTTTTTTAACCATTTACTTAGATGTATCATTTTTCGATCATATGTATTTTTTAATATAAACATATTGTTTCGATACTCTTAATCCATACGCTAGTAAAGAAAACATGAATATACCTTATTCTTTTGATCATTATAAGATTCACATTATAGAATCAATAAAGGTGTCTTCTTTATATGTATAACATATTTTTTGCCAAAAAGTAAAATATGAAAATGTTGACTGCATTTAGCATAAATTTTCTTCTTTTCTGTACTTAGATTTAATTTACCATATTTTTATTTGAATCTTAAATAATTAAATTTATTTTTAATAAAATTTAAAAGCGAATGAAAACACTCTTTCCAACAAAAAGGAAAAAGTCTAAATTGATTTTGAAAGACACTGGATTGAAACTGGCTGTTTTAGAATAGTAAAATTGTCAAACACAATGTTATAGTAGATTATTTTGAAAATATTAAAAACTCTAAAAACCGTAAATTTAATTAGAATTGAACTTTAAAATATAAGTCTAAAATATTTTCAAACCGGACTGCGGTTAAATATTTACATGCTTTTTGGAGAATAACAACATAATTATTAATTGATGGTTTAAGTGGATTTTATATAGAATTATATTAATACTTAATTTATACTGTAAACTTAAAAACATATATTATTAATACATATCTCAAAATTTTGAATAATTCGTTAACAAAATTTCTTGTTTTGATATTTGTAGCTTCACCAAAGCAAATAAAATTTGTTAAGAAAGTGGCAGATTTAATTTTATGATGTGTTAAAATAATAAACATGAATAAAATATATTTTCTTTCTTAAGGAAATGTTTTTATCACTATTTACTTTGATATCCCATTATAAAAATTATGAATATCAGATATTCAAAATTTAATAAGTTATTCAGATTGAATCCATCAAATTCATAATTTTAATTTTCGAATTTGGATATCCAAAACTAAGGATTCCATAAGAAAATCAGATACTGAAAGAATATATATATAAAAATCATTTTTTCAAAAAAAAAAAGAAAGAAAAAATATATAGATTTAAAATCATTTGGTTGAGGAAATCACAAAAAAAATA
This sequence comes from Moricandia arvensis, assembly GCA_905132765.1. Taxonomy (NCBI): domain Eukaryota; kingdom Viridiplantae; phylum Streptophyta; class Magnoliopsida; order Brassicales; family Brassicaceae; genus Moricandia; species Moricandia arvensis. The sequence goes on from CAJHQP010001044.1 coordinate 132,709, forward strand.
TAAGGAAGTTATACGTTTACACATGTAAGTTTATATTTAGATAAACCGGCAAGATATTTTTATTATTTTCTTTGTAAAAGGGGATAACCGGCCTCATATTAGAAACCAACACATACATATTAGTCGAACATGAAACAAAAAACGATACTGTTATGGTTCTTGTTTGATGTTTTCTTAGATTCAACAACTACAGCAGTACTGTTTTGGTTCATGTTTGATGGGTGCTTGAGGACGTTGTCTTAAGTTAATGTTTTTCTTTGTTTTTTTTTTTCCATCCAAACGGCCATTATATTATTCAATTTGAGGTGATCTCGGAAGCTAAACCAGAATAGAATAACCAACAAAACAAATGTTTATATGAAAAAAAATGAGCATTCCTAGTTAGAGCATCTGCAGTTCCATTAGATTATCTTGGAATATGATAAATCTCAAACGCTGGAAAGCAGATCAGAAGTGTTTGTATCGTCTCCAGTTCTGCTGCAAAACGCGGTCAGTACTTAGGTTCCGATAGCATTGCGATAACATCCTTGAAGTCGGTGCCGAATCTCTGGCATGAAGACTGTTGGAGCATACATTCTATTGCCATCTAAGAACTTCCAACTCTGAATGAAGTGTTGTCTCTAGCTTTCTTAGATTACGCATTTTCAAAAGTTCAATATTCCCCTTATCGCTCTTCCATACCCAGCCGCATCCACTATAGTGGTCCGTGTCGGTCCAAGAACCATCCACATTGCAGATATTTTCAAGACATAAGGTCTGTGATAATGTTATTGATCCAATACTCATAAATTTCCCAATGTTTTTATAGGAGTAAGCTTAAACAATGTAGCTGGACGTAAGGCTCACATTTTATTCGTTAAATTTGATTCAATTTATTATTTATTTTGATTTAATCCAAAAAATTTGGATATCCGTAAGTATTTGGAGCAAAACAAATAATAAAAATCGATATCTGTTAAAAACGAAACAAATAGCAAATACTAAAAAAAGTTGGAGGCAGATATCCAATTCACTCCGATTTTTATACAAAAAAATTATATTTGCAATTAAATATAAAGTTTTAAATGTATAATTTTATATAATTACTACTTTAACTTATAATTTAATTTATAAAATTACTTATAAAAGTATTGAATTAAGAAATGAATATAAAATCTTTTTAAAAACTATAATTTTTCATTTTACATAAATATTTTTTCATATTATGTAAAATATAAGTTTTGAAAATAATTTATATATTTTTTTTCTAATTTATTTGTATTAAACAAAGTGGATAAGATACGTGTTTAAAATATTATATTTTAATTACCACTTTCCATATTTACTCTCAGTTTTAAGAAAAAAAACATTTTTTATAGAGAAATATCTTAAAATAGACTTTAAAAAGTTTTTGTCATTAAAATAACCTTTAAGGAAAAAAATGATCAAAATAAAATTTATTAAAGGATGTATATATACATTATACCCTTGGGTTAACTAATTTAGACTTATGGTTTAGAGTTATGGGGTAGGTTTTTGGAGATGAGACTTAAAATTAAAAAAATTAAAAAATATTAATTTAAAAAAAATAAAAGTGTTAGTTTGATATTTTTGAGATCTATTTTTATATTAAAAACTTCAAAAATGACTATTTGAGAGATTTACCCTTTTTAATATTAGGCTTAGTTAATTTAAAGTTATATTGGATTTGAAATTTAAAGTTAAGAAGTGGAGTAGGGTTTTGGAACGTGGAATTTAAAATTTTAATTAATCTAAAATTTGTTTACCTTTTAATGAAAAAACATACACGAATTTTTTTTAATAAATTTAAAAATATTTAATTGTACTAATAAAGTGGTAAACATGAAATTTTTCTATAAATATTTGTAAATATTTGTAAATATTTATAAATATACATTATTTTTGAATATTTGGATAACCAGATATACATATTTCTCAAAAATAGAGATATCAAAAAACGAAAAACATTAATTTTTAAGCAAATCACAAATATTGAAAATTAGAATATTATCCCTTCCGTGTCCACTGGAAGTACGTGGGAGCTTGATTTGTATTGATAACATTAATCTTTTAGAAGTGATTGATAATATTTATTGAAGCTCCGTGACCCATATCTCGAATTTTGTTTTATTGTTTGACTTTCGTGACATTAGGGTGGATATAATCATATAAATAAGTA